>JAMKCH010035710.1:0-15035 GCA_023653785.1 Ophioderma brevispina
AACCAAATTATCAAGTACATAAACGCCGCCCACAATGCCAGCAAAACATTGCGCCGTTGTTATTCAATGCGAAAACGACGAGTAATATATCTAACATTTTGAGATTCATGGACTTTGTTCATTACCCGAGGAGTTCGAAAATATAGTTCTTTCATATTGGAGGTATTAGGCATATAAATGTTGTGTTCATGAAAACCCGGACCTTACTGTTTTAACTAGGTTCTATTGATATTTATATAATATTGGATGGCTGAGGTTGATAACAGAAAATCGCGCCCGAGCCAGATCAAATATCGGGCGAGTCGAAGACGCGCCTGATATTTTCTTGGCAAAGGCGATATTTTTCTTTATCAGCCGAAAAAAAAGCCATCCAATATTATTATTATTAGGGCATGAATAATCTGACTGACAAATAGTTTCAAAATTGCTTCAAATTCTAATAAAAACAGAGTATTTGCTTGACGAGTTGGCTTGACCGGATGCCCGTATATTTTTGCGGATGTGGCAGTGTTGGGCGGTACGCGCCTAATCTCACTGTGGTAGTACACCACAGATCCTAATCAATTTTGGGATATTGGCATTTACTCTTAATATGCAAGAGTGTGAAAATGCCCACTTTCAGAGAAATGTGAAAAAGAGTGGGTTATCTTACTCTTTTGGAGTAAAATTATTAAAATTTCCTTAACGTGGATGCCCGATTTAATAATATAATTTTCATCTTGATATATGGCCTTCACTCCAAACCCCATTGTAAATTTTCGCGCTCATATTTCAACCCGTTTTGATGTGAGCGCTAAACATGTGATTTTGTAAGCCCCATAGAGTACTACTGCATTAAATTAATATTGGTCCACCCAAAATGGTCACATTTTCACTCATAACTTCCAAACGCAAAACATCCTTTAATTCTAAGATTTCACAGGGTAAATGAGAAAAATAGTGGCTTTCCTCTGATACAAAAATTTCGACTACTTCCGGTAAAACTGGGGCTTCTGGGGAACGAGGCTATTAGCGATCGGGCCATGACCTTTAAGTGTTGGAGTGGTCAAAGGGACGACAAGAACCCACAAATTTCGACCGTCGCAATTGGATTTTTTTTAATTTAATATGTTGTCATTAATATTTTCACCTCAAAGGGTTATTTTTAATTATTATTATTATTAGCTTTGAAGGCATATTGCATCACGTTCAGGCCTCATAACAAAGGTCATATTTTGTTTTTTCTCTATATACAATTGTATTTTGGGGAGGGTATGTTGAAGTATAAGAATCCATAGATAGTGTGTATCATGGGGAATTATTATTCCGCATCCGGATTTATTCCAAAGTTTACATTTTCTACATGAACAACACGATTTGAGCTTAGCTCGTTCACAAACATTAACTGTATGTGACACGCATAAGTTATACCTGCAAAAAACACGATTTGTTAAAATTTGAGCGCGCCATCCTCGGTTAATTCCCGAGTCAGCCTTAAATGCAAAATGTTACACAAAATTAATTAACAGTTAATAAAACATTGACATTTTAAAATAGCCCAGTCCCTAAGTACAAAAAAAATAGCAGTATTTCACTTTTTCCTTAAGCATGAAACTTGGTATGCTTATACATATTGAGCCCCGACATTTCTGCTCGAGTGCCAAAAATGTAGCGCCCCCTATTGGCCTACTGCGCCCTCTAATGTTTTAAACAATTAAATTAATATTACTTTCAAGACTTACTCCATAATTCCACTATTTGTTTGACCAAAAAGGTTAGAAAGATTTAAAATGATGCATAGTTAGAGAGCTATTTATTTAGGTTAAAACCAACATGGCTGCCATCTAGATTTTCAAATGGCCCCAACTGAAATCTATACTTAAGCCTACATTTGAGTTAAGATGATAAACAAACACTAATTTTAAGGACAACCCAACATTGGTAATGCTGAAGAGTTCAGAAAACGCATTTATGGCTTGCCAGTTTGGTAGACAGGTAGCAGAAATCTCGAATTTCAAGATGGCATCTGATTTCAAAATGGCCGCTAATGAACTATTATTTCGAATTTTACCCAATATGAAATGTTACCACTTGAAAGGTGGTGATCACATTCACCCGCTTTTGGTCAAACAAAGTCCTGTACTAGATTTTAAGCACTCTTAATTTATCAGTAATTTTTTTTAGATCAAAGTCAATATTGACTGGATGCCAACTTAGATTCCCAAATGGCCACCACTGATTATCCATTGTTAGGCCGTCTTACTTATAAGGAATTTCAATTGAAAGCTAACGAGCTGTTTCGAAATGGAAAGTATAAAGAACACCATACTTGGTACTTGTTAAACGATAATTCTTAACAAATTGAGGGTGTCCTCTCGGGAAATCTCTGGGTCACTTTAAAACCATGTTTAACGTCAATCACAGCAATGGGTTATGGACAAACAAAGGCACCAACACTACGTTGTGTTGAGAAATTCAGCATGAATATTATGTGATGTTTCTATCTATTATTATTCATGAGGCTATAAAAATCCATCAAGATTAGAAGATATGAGCCATGGGTATGGAAGTACATTTTTGGACTACCAAGACGACGATACACTTTTGTTATAATGATTGTTAAACTTTGGTCTGATGAGAAATTTTTCTAGGTTGGAGTATCTTAGTGCACGTGAAACACATTAAATGGGGACAAGGAACAATTGCAAACAGGTTTGGCATGTCCTTACATAACTGTTTGCTATAGTACTTTGTGAACTTAACACAAAGGGGTTATGTTAGATTTTGTGCAATATCCTGACAAACATTTCTGAATAGATATGGAATCTACAGAAAAGCACTTTTAATTCATTAAGTAACATCTTGCTAAAGGTGGAAGTAAGAGAATTAAAAAAGGCGGTGAACGATCATGTCGATTTTCATTACAAAACAAATTTCAAATTTGAGTCAATCGGTCAAAGCCATTTGGATAGAAAAAAGCATAAATGTGATTTAAGATTGGATCGATTAAGTCCAAAGTAATTGGTTTCGAGTTATGAGTTGCAAAAGAATATTGTGTGAGATGCAAGTCGAGCCCAATTATTTAAACTCATAGCGAGACCAATTAATATTGGGCCTAATCATTCTGATTTATCATTAACATGTTTTGAATCGATATTTTCACACACTTGGACTCCTCAAGATTGATTGATAATTTACTAAACTGGCCATAGGAGGCTGTGATTCATATAAGTGTCGACAACATTTGGGGATGTTTTTGTTCATATATTCTAGTGAACATTTACTGGCCTTTAAATTTCACTGGGTCT
Source organism: Ophioderma brevispina (assembly GCA_023653785.1). Taxonomy (NCBI): domain Eukaryota; kingdom Metazoa; phylum Echinodermata; class Ophiuroidea; order Amphilepidida; family Ophiodermatidae; genus Ophioderma; species Ophioderma brevispina. Next base: position 3,288 of record JAMKCH010035710.1, read on the forward strand.
AATGAGAAGAATAGGAACTTTTTGATATACCAAATCTCAATTTTGATGTAGTAGTAAATGTTAATTTTGCACCTATAATCGAAAATAGGAAATAAAAAAAGATACTGTACGATTTGTTTTTGTGTTCAAGCTTGAAGCTTTTGCCAATCCTTAAAACTCCCTTCCATACCAATCAAGTTGAGTATTGTAGGCGCAACTTTGTTCGTATGGTAAGAAAGTGTGCCAACACTTTTGTTCAAGATTGTAGCCAATATCCCAGAATAGCAATGCATATCTCTTTAGAAATGTCCAGAAAATGAGTTTTGTTTTAAAAAAAAGTCCAGCTTAAAGTTTCAGCTAACGTTTGCACAATAGACTTTTGGACCGTATGGCTGGTCTTTAGTACAGGTTCAATACCAACATTTGTTTAGGCCAGATAAGTAATGATTCTGAATTTGGTTGTTGTATGTATTGGCTTGGGCCACCAAGTTTGGTTTGTTTGGTAGAAAGAAATGCTACCCTCTTGAATTGAAAGCAGAATCATGCCTATTTAGTACACAATTTTCTACCTGTATGCACCAGGCCCAAGGAGGAAAAAACATTTATTCAAAATTTTTGTAAAAATCTAAAAAAATGTTGGTTCCACCTGAGTAAAATAAGTATGCTTTTGAGAAAGTTTGTTTAACACTTTGCCAAAAGACCATTTATACCAAAATCAACCAAGGAAAGGTTGCCATTGATAACTGTACCAAATGGTCTAAAAGTGTAGGGCATGTTTGTGAGACGTCCATAGAGGCATCTGTAACAACTATCCCTTCAGTACTGCCGGCTTTCCAGTGGAGCCTTATTGAAAAGCCTGGATTTCTCTTTTTGGGGGTAATTGTGCTGTCATTTTTTATACGTCCTAGTCCTACTTGGTCCTATTAATTGGGGACTGGAAGACTCGGGGGAACCAATACATAAGGGAACCACTCTCTAAGGTGGCCCAAAAGCTTGAGTCAGCTGGTTCGAAGTAGTTGCTCAAGAGCATGGATGCAAATCCCGAATAGCTGGACTTTAATGCACTCTACTTTATGCACATCGCCAACAATGCCAAAAATAACGGACTCAGGATACTACGATACTTAGTAGCTGCTTGGGATATAGCATACTAACTAGGCTTCCTACAACGGGGGTTCATTTTGAAATTCTTACAATTAGAATAGGTTCGTTCAGTAGACCTCAGACAAAATGTTGTCAGCGGTAGATATCTTGCAAAAATGTTCAATGGCAGCCATTTTCAGTGCAATTCTTGATATTCAAGATTGCTGCTAATTGTGGCTTACTACAATGTCAGCAGTGTTCTTTCTAAAAATTCTTAGCATTGTCAATGTGGGACCGTCCTTAGTGTTTTTCATCATTCATTAAGCGGGTCATGCTTAATGTGGATAATTAGTGGAATTTAGTGGCAGGGGCCATTTGAAATCTCGGTGGTAGGGATATTTGATATCAAAATTGCCTAAATCAATGGCCAGCAGATATATGACAGCACTTACTGGACCTTTTCATGTCAAAAACATAGCTGACAAATGATCATTTAACCCTTCAAAAGGTTTGCTTCATTTGGCTTAATTCCAAATAGTTCATTGGCGGCCATTTTGAAAAATCAACCGCATCCTTAAAATAATGATTTGCATCTGTTACTGCTGATATCATCAGTGTGCTTTCTGAACTCCTTCAGCATTATATGTGGGGTTTGTCCTCAAAATTTAGCATTTTATCATTCTAACTCAAGGCTTAATGTGGGTTTTCATTGGCGGCCATTTTGAAAATTAAGATGGCTGCCACTATATGATTATTGACGTATCGTAAATGAATAGTAGTTTACATAGTGCATCATTTTAAACCTTAATTGGGGACCTTATTTGGTCAAAAATGTTGTAGTTATGGCAGATAAGATCTTGAAAAGGAATATTTAATACGTGGGTAAAACTATAGAGGCGCTTGTAGGCCAATAGGGGGGCGCTACATTTTTGTGCACTCGATCAGAAATTGTTTCAGGGGGCTCAATATGTATAGGCATTCCAAGTTTTCACGCTTTTGAAAAAGTGCACAAGAATTTTGCTTAGGGACTGGGCTAAAAGGGTATTAATAACACTGAGTATAAAATTAATTCGTCAATGTTAAATTCACACGTAGTGATATTACTATGCGTTAAACGCCTGCAAAAATTGGTATGCCCGCATGTGATTGTAAATAACTGCTGTGTTTTCAATGCCATGTGAATAATTTAAAAAAACTGGTGACCAATATAAATATAAGGGTCTTAATTGCAACGCGCTTAATTTTGTAAAGACATAGCGTAATTATGAACAAGTTCGTTTGTAGCTGTGGTTAATTTCCAATAAAATTTTTTTTATTTTTTTTATTTTTTGTATTCTTATTATTTTGTTGTTTTAATTTACAAAAAAAGTCCTCGTAAATTTTCAGAGATTAATAGCTGAATGATGGTAAAATGCAGGTGTTAGTGTCAAAAATTTTTTTTTAGTGAAATCACATTTTCTACTGGATCTAAAAATTCGAAAGGTCTTTAAATCACAGCTACTTCTCTACACTGAAATGATTAATATTGTCATGAAAGGGTTCTTATTTTACAATTAAAATTGTAATGCAAATGAATTTTTTTGTCATTCAACAAAATGAAGCTTAAATATTTTTTTATATTGCTTCATTCATGTTTAGCATTAATATATTTTTTAACATGGATATTTGATGACTTAACCTATTTCACTTGTTAAAATTGCATGACAATTAATGAATGACAAAATTATTGGTAATAATATTTTAGTGCATTACAATTATATTTTTAGTATTCTTACAAATTAAGTGACGATTGGCGAATTATTATTATAAATTAGTCATTTTCCATAAGATGACTAATTATGAACGCATTTGTTTGTCATTTGTTGTCGTGTAATTTTGCCATGTACAATAAATGAAAAACCAACAACAATTTTGTTTTTCATTAATTTGTCGTGCAATTTCAAAAAAGTGACATGTCATAAGTCCTTGAAAATTGTGATGAAAAAGATATAAATAAATGCTGATGAATTGTTATTGGAACATTAAAAAAATAAAAAAACACTTCATTTTCTTGAATTATACATTTATTTCTTGACCGAATTGAATTTGTCAATAAGACCCTTTTCTTGACAAATTAATCTTTTAAGTGTAAAAGGAAAAAAAAAAAATCAGTACTTTATGAATTTTTGACATCTCTTGAACGGGTTGTGCCTTCTAAATTCTTAAAGACAATTTGACCGCAAATTAGTGGTATTTCGTATTAGTGGATGAGCCGACCATCTGAAGTAGCCTTATTGTACCACCTGGGGGGGGGGCAAAGAGGCCTTTATACCAGGGCTACCTCTACTATGACATACCGAAAATGTATGATGGACATTCTGTACGGGTTCTTAAGCGATTTAGGGGCTCGCAAAAGATTCTACAGGTAAAATTGAAAGTTGTCCAAGTTTGTTGAATTGCATACCAAAGGTTCGTATGATCGCAAGGATTAAAAAAAAATTTTATAGTTTGTGCTATCTCTGACTTACCCTTATGGAGTTATAAGCTGAAACGTTAGTGTAGGTCAAAAGGGGTAAACTTAGCTTCTACAAGGGGGGGGGGGGGGGGGGGGGGGGGGGTCAAATACTAAAAATGCTTCAATTTCATTGGAATGGGTCTCATATTAATTTGTAATGTAATCACAATTAAAATACGGTATAGTTTTGGGGACAATGTAATATGTCTAGTTACCAAGTTACACCCAAATTAACCCCCAGCCCCTATAGGGGTATAGGGAGTACTAGAGGTGCGTACAGATTATACAGGGGTAAAAATTGAAAAGGGTCAATGTTTGTTGAATTGCATACAAAATGTTCGTATGAATCGCAAGGATTAAAAAATGTATAGTTTTGTGCTATCTCTGCCTTACCCTTTATGGAGTTATACGCTGAAAACCGTTATTGTAGGTCAAAGTGTAAATTTAGCTTCTACAGGGTCAATACTAAAAACGCTTCAATTTAGTGGAAATGGTCTCATATTAGTTGTAATGTTAATAACAAGTAAAATAAGGTATAGTTTGGACCATGTACGATGTATAGTTCCAAGTTACACCAAAATTACCCCAGCCCCTATAGGGTATAGGTAGTACTAATGATGTGCGTAACTTGTTAATTTAACATTGCAGATGGTCCCAAACTTTCCTTTTTTAATTGTAATAAACATACCAACAATATGAGACCATTTTCAATGAATTGTAGATCTTGGATTGGGGTAATTTGACAGCGGATTACATAATAACTTAATTTTTCAAAACAGTGAACCTAATCGAGCAAAAATGGGACAAGGCATGTACGAAACAAGTTCATTCAGAATATGTTATGGAAATTGATAATTCCTCAGTAATTTTTAAATTACAGCACCACCTCCGAGGATTGCTTCATTGGGGACCCTCTGTACTTTATTGGAGCTCTGTTCGACCTTACACTGAACGAAGTTTGGGGTGCCCAAAATACTGAAAATTTAAACAGAAAGGGGACAGAACACACTCTATGTGCAAATTTAGCTGGTTTACAAACTTTGCAAATTTACCGGTCACCTATCGTCTGTTTAGTACATTGAAGTGTATAAGAACCATAGAATAATAGCATCCTCTACTCACCTAATGCATCTTGACATCGAAAACTTTCTCTAGAAAAATATTTGCTAGATATGTTTTTGCTGAAAAAAATATTGTGAAAAAGAAGTAAAAAAAGTCTTATGGCACTATCACTCCACTCCTAAGATTGGATTTTAATTCACTGTTGTTAAGACGAGTGTATATAAGCCCTATTATGCACGCCGCTTTCTGAAAAAGGGCGTCCAGCCAAATTAAGGAATTCAGCAGAGGTTAGTTCTCTTCTGATTTTTGCCTCATCATATTTGCCAACTATTTATCTGATTGGACTGCAGTATCAGACACTCATTCGTAGGATCATGCTTTGTTTTTTCGTATCATTACGCCTCATCAAATCCATTTCCTGCAAATCATTTAATCCGTTCTCCAAAAAGGCAGGGGCCACGCAAGCTCCTAAAAACATTATTGCGTCCATATCTATAAATCTTCGTCTGAAGAGGTTCCATGCATACACAAAGAGGTCTAACACATTACTGTAGTTATTGGGAGTATAACCAAACCGATTTGGGTATACATATTTAAATATCTTTGTTATGCACCTCCACGTGCATCATGGGGCGGATTTCATGCGCTGTATATCGAGTTTACCCCGCTATATTCGGTTTACAACGCGCGGCCTAATTCCAGTTTGAACTCTATGGTTGCCGATTTCATAAATCAATGTCAGAATATCACATGCCGAGTTTTAAAACTGGACATGAATTTGTTCAACATGTGCAAACTGGACATGATTTTTTTCTCACATGAGCAAACTCGACATGATTTTTTTCTCACATTAGCAAACTCGACATGATTTTTTTTCTCACATTAGCAAACCCGACATGATTTTTTTCTCAACATGAAGTAAACTCGACATGATTTTTTTACACATACACCAAAAATCATGTCGAGTTTTCCCATGGTTGAAAAAATGCCATGTCGGATTTTTGAAACTGGTACATGATTTATGTCAACTTCACCATATGAGAGCAAACTCGATGTATAGAGGCAAAAACGGACATATAGCGCTGAAAAAACTCGACCTCTAACGCTGCACACATCGACATATGGCGAGGAACTCGAACACAGCGTCGTGAAACTCGACATGCGCGGAAACTCGCCATGATTTGATAGTGGAGCGTGCCATAATTTTGGTCATTGACAATGCAGATCCAATATTGGGTATTAACATATGAGTACTTTTGACTGTGTACTCTGCACCCTTCCTTCGAAGCCAAAGCAGAGGAGTGTGTGCGCTGAAAAGCTCTCTTAGATGCGATGTGTTGTTCTCAGGTCGTTGGTTACTTCTTCTTTGAATACTTCGGTGGTATGAGTTTAATACTCTAGTCTGGGTAGTCTGTCCAATTCGTAATATTGTCTTTGGAAAAAAGAGTTTTTGTAACAGTCCTTCTTTGCACTTGGTCTCAGGTTATGATTTTTGTTATTGGTGTGGACGAGTAGGACGGATGGCTGGTGTTAGAAACTTGTCTCGAATGAATGGCACCTGGTCGTAATGTTAATTTTTTCTAGAGAAGGTCAGTCTTGCAGCTTGGTTCTCGGAGTTGCTAACTTATCCCCCAGTTCAGTTCAGCCATCATTTTAGTCACGCTGCTCTTCCTCTCGTAGTTTCTAACAAGCAATCTGGCCGCCCGATGCCGAACCATTTCCCAATTTCTGTTTGAGTTTCTTGGTAGTGTTGGATCCCACATTGTACTTGAGTATTCTAAGTGAGGCCGGACCAAGTTTTTATAAGCCGTTGCCTTAAGCTCAGTTTACATGGGTGTAGGTTCCGCATACAAGGTTAAGTACTCCTTTTGGCTTTTGAGACGTACAGTTATTTATGTTGTCATGCCCCTTTTAAGACTATTGTTAATGTGTTACCCCTAATATGAATGTGAGCAGTTGTCTTGTAAAACGGGTGTTTTCCCATTTATAATGATGTGTAGTTGCAGACCTGGCATGAGTGAGTTTAAGGACATAGCATTTTTGTATGTTGAATTTCATTTGCCAAATGTCCTGCCAGGTGTACAATATATCAGGTCGCTGTTAAACACCGAAATATCAAGTTTTGCCGTGGATGGGACGATACATAACACAATCATCTGCAAATAAACGAACCTCTGCTGAGATGTTATTTGGAGGTCGTTTATGTTATGCCAGAAATAAAAATGGGCCGAGTACGGTGCCTTGTGGAACGCCCCTGATCTACCCTGCACCCAAGCTGGATGATCTCCATCACGCAAACTCTCTGTTTCCGTGTTTAGTTAAAGGCAAATAAGATATCCAAGTGTGTGTCCTTCCTGCGATACCAAAACATTTCAATCGTTTTACAATACTCTGTTGTGAGGAACACAATCGAAAGCCTTGCTAAAACTCCATGATGATCATATCACGGGACGTTTTTATCCAAGGATTTAGCAAGGTCATCGGTTTTTGGTTAAAATGAGTTGTGTGATTCGCAGGAATTCTTCGATCTAAAACCATGTGCCGGTCTGTCGATTTGTATTTACTAAAGTGATGCATGATTTTACTATGCACAATATGTTCAAATATCTTGGCAGCTGATAGGAGTAAGGACACAGGGCGCTAATTAGCTTGCAAGTGGCTCGGCCGCCTTTTTAAATATTTGGCCTGATGTTTGGCTGTAAGCCAATCTGCAAGAAGATCACCGGACAATAAAAGACTTATTAAAAATATGAGTCAGGGTTGGTGACAGTTCTGTAGCATAGGATCTTAGCATTTTTGCACTCAACACATCCTGGCCGAAGCGTCGTTTTTCATAAGTTCTTGCCACATTTTAACAAAAAACCCCCTCTTGGGCGATAACAAAGTCTGGCATTTGTGGATACGTGTGAGGGCTGGGGAGTTGGCATTGGTTTTTTCGTTGTGTGAACCAGATTCAAACTGGCTAGTCAAAATTTCTTTTCTTTTCTGCTTTGTTCTTGCTATCAGAAATTAATTCACCATGCCATTTTCTGAGAGCTGGAATACCAATACTACTTTCTAAGTTTTTTTTAACAAAGTCCAGAATTGTTTGGGTGATTTAATGCAAGTTTAACTTACCCTTTCCGTATGATGTTTCGTTGTTTCTTTTTGACGCCTTTCTCATGTTTGTGAATTTTTGTTTATCAATCTTTAAACCAGTAGATCTTGCACGCTAATGCTCTTTGTTCTTTGTTCCTAGTAACCTTTTGAACCTGTAAGAATCCATGAGTGGCATTTTTCTAGAGGAATGTTTGAAAGGATATGCTTATCCATACTAACTAAAGATCCCATTTTTTGAAGGTATTTCCAATCTTCTTTCACAACTTGAGGTGCAATGCTGGTAAGTTTGTTACTCAGGTCTGACAGTCTTTTTTAGGCCCTCTACATTAGCTTTATCATATCTATAAATCTTTCTAGGTTTGTAACTTGCCGCCTGGTGAGAAAAGAAATCTACCAAAGTGGATCCCATCGTGGTCACTGATACCGGGAATAATAATAGATCTTGCAACAAGCGTTGGGTTGTTCGTGAGAAAAAGGTCTAAAATCCTATCCTTACGAGTCCCGGTTTCCGTGAACATTTGCTCTAAATAAATTGTTCCGCTCTATCAACAGTTGCTCACAGAAGCTTTCTTACTGATCCTGGGCGAAACACTGCGGGACCTCCCAATCAATATCACCGAGGTTAAAGTCAACCACCTAGGCTAATAGTAAGTCCCTTGCTGATGTTAATACGACCTAGGGATGATCTTAATTTCCTCGATGTCTCTGGGTCCTTATTGTCAGGCACTCTTAGAATGATCCATTAGTAACTCGTTAATGACCAACCATCGGACCAACCACCATTAGTATGCCAATCTTTGGAATATTAGCTAATTGTTTAGGTATTGACACCAATAGAGCCCAATAAGTTGGGTACTAACATTACACTAATATACTAGAGTAAGAGATAAGAATTTGACAAGTACAGGTTCCCGAATGTATATATTATTTGGGGGTATAGCCTGGGACATCTGAAAATGCCGGTCTTATTTTGTGGCAGTGGTGGATATAGTGACGTCAAAGGTCATGACCCTTTAATTTTTGACCCTTATTTGACGTCTTACTGGTTTTGGATCCTAGCCCTCACCCCCAAGCCTCATATGAAAGGTCTTGCATTGCTATCCACCAATTATCAAGATTGCATGGTTTCTTTATTTTCCGGCAATTTTGAGCCAAAACACCATTTTTAAGTGTTTTGGGGTAAATTTTAAAAGGGACGGACATTAAATAAGATTTCATGAAGGAAAATCCTCTGCTCATGAACATATCGTAATTTTTTCAGACTTTCTTTGCCTATGGGGCAACGCGATACAAAATATTTGGGCATAACATAAAAACGCAACTGTCGAATAACTGAAATTTCGGAAATAACCCTTTCTCGGGGATCTTTTTGTGAGCATACAAGGAGGTGCTATGATTGGCGAAATGTACCTTTACTGAAGTTTTTCCGCCTGTGTAGACATCCATCCGCCCGGTATCACAGGTATAATCTGCATGTCCCACATAGGCCCTCTCCATATGTGTTGCGGGGAGGCCAACTGCTAGTATACCCCAGATACAATATTTTTGGGCAAAATTTAAAAGGGGAGTACTTTAAGAAGACGACTCGATAAAAAAATCACCATGATGTAAATTTATCTGTGCCAGTTGACCTTTGACGCACAATTATCTCCTCAAGAGTAAACTCCACAGTCTGGTTTTTATGCGGTATGATAAAGGGTCGTTTTTAATACCAACCAGATGTTTCACCATGATTTTTTTTATAAAATTAAAAAAAATTGAAATGTTTATTTTGGCTCAAATGTGTCGAAAAAACGCAAGCAACCCAAGCTGATTCAGAGATTTTCCGATGATGATGCCCTTAAATTTCAAACAAAATCGTGTGTTTTTTGCTTAATAAGCTGGTGAAATGCTAAGCTCAATCATGTCCCTTATTAGAAAAATCCAACTAATAAAATTCAAGATCCGGAGTTTTTGTTATATACCACAGCATCATATTGTAACTAATTACACTATAAATAAAAAGGTTTTTTTAAAAACTACATAAACAAAACCATTTTCATCTCAACTGCGGAATTTCAAATTGATACAGAGAGAATTTACATTTGAAATCTCTGGTCAGCCTTAAGTCCTCTTTTACAATTTAACAAAAAAAAACCGCTTAACGGCATTTTGTCTTACAATTGATAGGAATACAAGCAACCCATACATATTGGTATTGTTTGGATAGTTAATGTTATCTTTCATATGGTATTATGTGTACTTTAATTGAAAGCTTGGGGTGAGGGGCAAGCCTCCAAACAGTTAGACATCAAATAGGGCAAAATCAAAGGTCATGACCTATGACGCCACTATCCACACATCACTGCCGCAACAAAAGACTAGCATTTCTGCTGTCCCAAGGTGCCCAAATTAATTTATACAACAGAACACCTGGACTTTTTGTCAAATAAATCTTTGTTTTCTAGTCTAATGTGAATGACCCATCAACTTGGGTATTAACATGCTTAATCCAATATTGGGTATTTATAACATAGTATAAACCCATGATTTTGAGTATTAACATGCATGCTTATAACCCAATAATCTGGGTATGGATATAAACATGAAGAAACCCAATTATTTGGGTACTAACATCATCATCAACTTTATTCCATATATAAAAATCATATCAACAAACACACAGACGTTTCTAAAACACAATTATGTAGGAGATAACCCAAAAGACCCAAAAGTCAGGTATTATGGCACCACCCCATAAAAATACATAAAAGATATGAAAGAAATACACCGAATAATATCATAATACAATATAAAAATACATGACTTATATGCTCACCTCCATAATATCCCAAAATTAGTCATACTAGAGATATGTTTTTTCTATTGATTTCTAAAAATTTGAACTGAATTTGGATGAGGCTTCAGTGTTGACTGAGTTATAAAGGATAGGTCAAAACGTTCGTACAGATTTATCTGAAAATAGTTTGTTTTGAGACAAATTATATAGTTACATTTTCTTGTGTGGTAATTGTGGACATCAGAGCGTCTAGTAAAATATCCATTGAAGGCAGCTGGCAAATGATTTGTGCGGTGTACTTATATAAAAATACCCCCAATTCCAAATTATGCATGTCAAAAAGTTAAAAATAATGTGATCTGAAAATAATGGCGCCGTATGGCTTCTATAATGATACTAGTAACAGATCTGAGAGCCCATTTTTGGAGCTTAAACAATTTATCTAATAACATGAATAGTATACCAAATGATTTCGATATTAAATTGAGCGTATCCAATGTTTTGGGTGTTAACTTGAGTGTATAAGCTATTGATATAGACATTGGCAAAATAATGATTTGGATATTAACATAAGTATATCCAATGATTTGGAGTAAAACCCCTTGATTTATGTATTGATACAAGTAGAACCCAATGATTTGGGTATATTACTCAATAATTTGGGTATTAACATGCATATATTATATTCATTATTGAGTATAACATGAGTATGACTTCACGATTTGGTGATTAACATGCATTTAACCCAATAATTTGGATATTAACAGCTATTAACATGAATAAACTCAATGATTTGGGTATTATTGTTAGCCAACAATTTGGGTATTAACATACACATATCCAATGATTGGGTATTAACATGAATATAACTTAATGATTTGTGTATTAACAAGCATTTAACCCAATAAATTGAATATTACGTGGATATACTTAATGACTTGGGTATGAACATGTGTATAACCCAATCATTTGGGAATTACATGATGGGTATTAACATGCATGCGTATATCCAATGATTGGGTATTAACATGAGTATTACTCAATGATTTAGGTATACGTCTATTAACATGCATTTTACCCAATAATTTGGATATTATGGGTATTAGCATGCGTATTACCAAAAAGTTTGGTTATCACATGCAAAGAACTCAATGACTTTAGTATATCAACATGAATATAACCGAATGATTTGGGTATTAATTGTTTTGACATTTGTCGTGTAGTAATCAATGAAGTCAGAAATTGATGAATT
>JAMKCH010035711.1:0-23211 GCA_023653785.1 Ophioderma brevispina
GCTGGTCCCAAGCCAGACCCAAGCGCTACAGGCCGGCTGTTTTCATCTGACGGATTTTGATTCTAGGACGCTTTCGGTAGCGTACATTGGTTGTGTACAAAAACATAGCATGCGCAGAGGTAAAACAAAAAAGCCGGCCTGAAGTGGCTGGGGCCTGGTTAGGGACAAGAACGTTTATATATATATAAGAGGTGAGATGGGGTGTCTGACGTGAAAGATCAACCTAGATCCAATTGGTACCCTGTAGGGTGAACAATGAGCGGGACCCGCTTGTACTGCCCACGACAGAAAAGCCCGCCTGTAGTGGCTGAGGCCTGTCTCGGGACACAGGGACCGTATATATATAAGAGGGATGGTTGGTGTCTGATGTGAGCGAATCACGAGTGGAGCGAATTCCGGTAAGACGGGAACATGACCAGGGGTTCTGCTCTTTTACAAGAGATCACCCAAGATCCAATAGGGTACACTGTGGGTGAAAATGACAAAGTTCCGGAGCGGGACCCGCTTTGTACTGCCCACACCAGGGAAAAGCAGGGCCTGTAGTGCTGGGGTGGCCTGGCTCGGACCAGAACCGTATATATATTATATATGAGGGGGCAACACCATCAGAAACCGGGACCTCGACCTTTGGAAATCCGTTAGGGTGGTATTTTGCCGTGCTAAGGAAATCACATAAAAAACACCCTAACGGTCTCATTTTTAGACTGATTTAACCCTCAATTTACACCAAAGTTAGCATTTAACTAAGCCGGCTGCCGTGGCCCGGGCTACGTAAATGTAGCTTTGTGCTAAATTGAGGGTTTGTTTTAAAAATTAGTTTTTTTTAAACGTTCTAAAAAGGAAATAAACAATTTACACCAAAAGCTTAGCATAACGGAGCCGGGCACGGCCCGCGCTTGTAAAACAAGCACGGAAAAAGCAACCCTAACTCTTTTACTTTTGGACTGTTTTTAACCCTCAAATTTACACCAAAAGTTAGCATTTAACATAGCCTGTCCACGGCAGCGCTTTTTTTCCCTATAGGCCTTGGTGATCTTCCTACGACAAAGATTTCCTCACGTTTTAACCTATAGGCCTGCGTGGAAACCACTGCGAAATGGCGGAAGCTTTAAACTTGCTTCCGCGTAAACATTTGTACCTATATTAGGCCTTGTAAAGCTTAATATTTCGCGTTACAAAAAGAATTTTGTTAGAATTTTTCAATTGCTCTAGTTCCATCTAAAATGCTTCTAATTGATTGTGGAACGTGTGTTCCGCTCTGGGGGACGCTTGGCGTTCTCATTGCATCTCGGTCCATTTCCCGCAGAAAGAAGGTGCAATGTTTCTCATTTCATCTCGGACGTTTCCAGGAAAATGGACGCGATCCTGCGGCATTGCATCTCGGCCGGGTTTCCCGGAAGACAGAAGATCGAACTTGGCGCACAGCGTCTCATTTGCATCTGGGACGTCTTTCCGCAAAAATGACGCGATGTTCCTCGTTGAATCTGGACGGATTCGAGAAAATGACGCGATGTTCCTCGTTGCATTGGGACGTCTGCTGCGCAAAATGGCGCGAGGTTCCTCGTTGCATCTGGGACGTCTCCGGGGAAAATGACGCGATGATGTTCCTCGTTGCATCTGGGGGACTTCTTCCGGCAAATGACGCGATGTTCCTCGTTGCAATCCCTAGGCCTTTAACGACTGTACGCTACTTATTCCTTTTCCGGGAAAAACGGCCGAGATGCATGAAACGCAAAATTTGTTTCTCGTTTGCATCCTGGGCCGTTAAATAAAAATAGATTGCCCTCGTTGCATTTGGGCCGATGTTCGGGCAAAACGACCCGTTCCGTTTGGGTTAAATAAGAAAATACGTACGGAAATCCTGGCGCGACGACCTCGGTTCAGTTTAGTTTAAATCCAATAAAAATTGTCCTTCCATTCATATTCGGGTTCTTGTCGTTTGCGAGGGTGGAAATCAACCAAATTGTGCTCCTTTTATACCTGAGAAGTTGAATCAACTCCACGCGACCTCATTGATATAAAAATCATATGGGCCCGCCCTTGGCGTTTACCGGCGTATGAGAAACCGTGCTCAATGTGGGGCCACTCCCCTTGTCCATGCTTGGCACATGTGATTACAATAGGCAACACTAATTACATAACATCCCCACTTTGCCCCGTGGATAGACACACGTAAGGCCATAGAACAAGCTTTGGAAAAATATTGAGTATACTGCATACTGCAAGTCCGCGACAATGTCATACTGTTTCTATATAGGAGGAACAGAAATGCTTTTGTTTATAAAATAATTCCAGCATACATGTAGCCAGCCTACGGCTCAGAAAAAAATCATGACGCGACATGCGTAATATTCCCTCAAACCTGGATGTTTTGTAGGATTTCCTGTTACGTCACCTGGGGATTCCCCCGTTTTTTTAGATCAAAGGGGATAAAGTTTGGCATGTATCTTGTTTTTCTTTTGTGTTTTCACAAAACTTTCAAAGTCGAGGACCGTCCTTTTGTTTTGTAATATTATGTCAATAAGCAAACCTCTCTGGACGTCTCGGTCGTGGACTCTCACGAGCGCTTTGATTTGGTTAATTGGTTTCTTGGCGGAGTGATCGATTGGTTATCAGATCATTGACTGAGTCTCAAATGCCGCTGATCGTGTCACGTGTGGTGTCGGTTCATGTCAGCTAAATCCCCGGGAGCAATAAATAGTATTGACTGGAGACTGAACTCGACGAGCGTTTTGGATATCCAGGTTACTTTCCAGGTTCCATATTCCAAAACAATTTAATTTATTGACGTAAAAGAGTTAGAGCCTAAGCTTTATGATATAATTTATATAACGGTATAAGATTGCAGGATATGTAAAAACAGTCCGGACAACAGTCTGCGGTGACCGCGGCCGATTTCAATCACTTGTTGTTGATTAAACAAATATGTATAACAACATGTTTACAAAGTTATGATTCGCCTCATAGATATCAAATTTGATCAAATTGTATTTATCACGATTTCGTTTCTGAATGTGTGAACCCGAGTGGATTTATGCCTTGTTTGATCCGACCCTTTTGGGGGGATTGCTCTATTACCATATCAACTATTATGAGACTTCTATAAGGAATCCAAGAGGGGAATCAATTTACACTACACATCCATTTCTATAATCGATTATTCTAGCTCATTCTTTGCGATGACTTCAGCCCAACTAAATTGTTCCTAATATACTCTTAGAGAAAAGATTGCACTTTTTTTTGTCCTCTAATGATTCACCATATATGTTTCTTTACCCTTTATTGATACCCACTTCCCACTATTGATTGACCCATTTTGCAGTAGCCAAGTCGCGAGACGTGGAGATCAAGACGTGCTAAGAGGATGTATTTACCAGAGAAGAACGGGACTCCTGCTTATTAGCAATAATAAAGAAGATATTCATTACAAAGGACGGTCCCGAGGTTGATTTTGAACGTTTTGTAATATTTTTCCACCCGTAATATAGTAATGACAACAACTCGAAAATGCCCTTTGTTCATAGTCCCCCTATGGTACGTTATCAGAAGCTCTTAATAGAGGTTAGAAAATTGTCCCCTCCCATTCGCCAGAGTTAGCTCGCAAGTTTTCATCACAGCCCACCGCTCCACAGTGTTGTTTAAATATGGCGTATGGGAGGGGACGCCATTTGTACTAAGGTCCATTCCAAAAAAACCGCTCGATCTCTGAAAAGAAATAATGAACTAGCTGAACGACTCACAAGCTGTTATGACCAGTAATATGTTTAGGCCTAATGAGGTGTAAATACGAATAGAATATTTAAAGGTTGTTCAACGGAGATTTTGGAGGCACCCAACTATTGTGTCCCTAATAGTAATTGTATATAGAGTAGACCTCAATGATTCTTGCCTGTAGTTTGCTACAGAAATGTCAAAAGAGTAGAAAAAGTCGACTGTTGATTTGGCTATAATTTCAATGTAAAACATAGGCCTGAATTTTGTAATTTGCTCCTATAAACGAAATTATAAATTTGTCACAATTTTTGTACAAAGAAACCTTCTCAGTCTTAATCCCTTTCAGATGGGGATATTTTTGATAGGAAGCTTACATCAGGCAAAAATCAGTCTTTCGATTTTGTTAGGGACATCTGATATGTGAAATCTCTCTTGCACCTTTATTGTTGAATGCGATCTCCCCTTTTCCGTATAATGATGGTTACGACAGGAATTCCCGGCATGACGTAAGTTTATTCTTGTACATGAATCTCCTGCGTGACGGAATTAACCTTTTTTGGAAAGTACGAAACCACGACTCAGTCGGTCTTAACACATCAACTGTCGATGGAAAATAAAACTTAGGCCTATAGGTCTACCCTTGTTGATGTTGATTGTGATTTTTGCCATTATTTTCCCGTTTCCTGACTAGACTGCATCAAACATGAGGACGGAAATGTTTTTTACTTAGCATTTGGGTTTCATCTGATGATGTCAGAGAGCGAAAATGTTTTCTTGAAGAAATTTGAAAGACCAAATAAAAAAGGGGGAATGTAAATTGCGGGCATTTCAAGCATGGCAGCAAGGAGCAACGCGAATGGTTTTAGTAACACCTCGGGGCAATTAAATCATGATGGTTTTAGGTTTAGGGAAAAATTTCAGTGCTACATGATTTTAAAGAACAGTCCATGTGAAATTTTTTGTTCGACCCATAAAGCCTGCTGTACGAGTCGGTGTGTCTTGCGTCTGTATAAAATATTAACCCCAACAAATGGGCGCGCGCAGACATTCCTACTAGTACGGATTTTTCGTATATTGTACGGAAAAATTGTGCGAATTACGGACGTACGTTTCCTCTCTCCCCCGCAAAACTCGGAAACTAGTCCGCATTACTAAAATAAAATATAGTGATAAAAAAGAAAGAAACATAAGTAAATACCAGAACATAAATTTAGGAAGAGGGCAACTTTCCCACAAGTGAATAAAGGACATGGATTTAAGATTTGCATTTCTAAAGTATGTTAAAATCGTTTCCGACATGTTTTTCCTCGTTTTTTGCTCCCGACTTTCGGATGGCTTCAACCCCCATCAATATTTTGATTTAACTACTAACTGTCTGTTGCAAAATGTCCTCTGAAGCTATTTTGATTAAATATTTAAACTGCAAAGGTGCAAAGGTATAGACCTACACACACTTATTGCTTATAGTATATAGTTTTGTTTTAAAGTTTTCAAGCTTTGAAAGTTTATACTGTTATAGTTTTAAAAAAATACTCCATATGGACTTAGTTCCCGACTGACAGTTCCTTAAATGGGGCTGTCAGACAGCGAAGCCTCCTGTCCATTTTTTCTTGTGAAAGCTGTATTTTTAAAGAGCTCTATCTCACGATTCAGTTCAATTTGTACATAGGTAGCTTTAGTTTTCAAAGTTATGAGCCTTTAAAAGTTTAGACTTTTTTCATTTAAATTTCATGTCATTCAAAAAAAAAAAACAAAATTCTGGGATGTGCCAAAGTTAGCATTTGCCCATTTCACTGCACTGACATTTCTACATACAGGCCATAAAGTGAACTTTAGGCCAAATTGACAAATTCGCAAAATACTGATTTTGGGTCAAAAATACGTGATTTGTTCGTTCTCTGGAATACTGAAAGTTGTATTCCAAAGTTGGCATGTCGGCCGCTGTTTCCACTCAGCTACAAGGCACACATTTTATGTCCTTTGCAAGTAATGGTCTGTATGGTTCCCCCCCCCCCCGTTCCCTTCTCACGAGTCGGGGTCAAAGGTCTTATAGAATCTTAGAGGCATTTCCCAACTGGTCCAAATACGAAATACCTGGTATAGTTTCAATGTCAATTGATTTCCTGACACTTGATACAATTGGCCTGGTAATGTCCCACAATGTGGTGATCTTGTGTGATCTTAAATGAGCATATTTCTAAAAATTATTAAAATTGCTTGGTGTCTCAAATGCACATATTCCTATCGATTTTTCCAAGACACTTTGATACATTACCCTTGGGTAGTGTCCCACATTTTGATGACTCATGTGACCTTGTTTTTGACCTTAAAGGGATCAGAATTGTAACATTGCTTGGTGTATTCACATAGGTCCAAATGATTTTCATAACCCGTAGTTGCAATGCCTCTTGGTTAGTTCCGCCACATGTTGGTTAATGGCGTATGAACTTTTTGACCTTGTGTGACCTAAAATGGTCAGATTATAAAATCGCTTGGTGTATCCCCTATGCCGATCGATTTCTATGCAACGTAGATAAAATGGCCCTTGCATAGTGTTCCACATGGTGGGTGATGCATATGACCTTTTTGACCTGTGTGACTTAAAAACATGGTCAGAAGTCATAACATTGGCCGTGGTAACATCCACATATCCAAGACCCGTCACCCGCGTGTGGGGTTGCCATATTTGAACTTTTTGACCTTGTGTGACCTTAAAATGGTCGAATTGTAACACTGCTTGTGCATACCACACATTTCAAAATGATTTTCATCATTACAATTAATACAGTGGGCTTGGGTAGTATCCCTCATTCTTGACCTCATTGACCTTTGGTGACCTTGACACTTGCTGTGTGGGAATGGATTGGGCAACGAAAACCGGTGGTGTGGTCAACATTCAGTGCCGACAAATTTTTGAAGGTCATTTCAAGGACAGGTGGTGTCATCCAAAGTCAAATATCCTACCAATAGTTGTATGGTCAAGAAACTTGGTGTAGTAAACATTTGTTCTGAAAATTTTGAAGGTCATAAACACCATGTCATAGCCCAAACAGGCAACATTAAGGTTCAAGGACCGCCTTGTTTAAACAGTTCATACGAGAAAGGTTTTACTTGACATAATTAGTGATTTGAACTTGGATGACCCCGCGATGACCTTCAAATTTTTTTGGCACTGAAGCTGACCCACACCCACTAAGTTTCACCATCCTACCAGTTTATATGGCCTCCATTTTGTCTGATTAAACTTTTTAAAAAATAGTATTTTTCTCAATTTTATTGAGAAAAATTTTAACGGGAAAAGCCTTTGTTTACATAAAAGCGAGAAAGGGGAATAACGCCCAAGTTTGTTTTGCTACTGCACACCTTTTTAGATTGCACAATATGGGAAATGGGGAATGTTCCCCAAGGATGCTAAAACTTAGAAACTTGTTTATTTGTGAGATCAAAACAGTGCCAACAGGGAAAAAGAACCTAGGGAATTCCCCCACAAATTTTTATATATATTAATTGATGTAATTCGAGCATAATTCCGATTGGGTCAGCTAGTGGAGGTTATGTTTATGCATGAGAATGAATTATGAATATTGTAGAAAGGGGAATCTATCTGTGATAGTTAAATACTATCACTGGAAGGACTCTCTGCCACCATCCACTAGTATAGGTGAGCGTCAGAAGTTCTAAGCTATTGATCCGCATGAAGAGCCCGACCTGCTTGTGCCAGGAATATATATTCCATTTGAGCAGAGTTCTGTAATTATTTTACTTTCGTCTTTGAAGCCGAAATTGCTGGTAATCCAAAGTTTAGGATTCCAAATTGGTGGACAGATAGAAATTGTGGTGATTAGCTTGGACTTGAGTATTGTGGATTATGTCGTCGAGTGACGTAATTTAACCTTGTCGTCTTGAACTGCTTGGACAAGATTCCTTCGGGCCTGAGAAGATTCCCTTGGATATATAACCTGAGGAGTTTTTGTATGAACTTGTATGCTGCCATTTTTGGAGTCTCGCGGAGAGGACATACCATCGGTGAACTGCAACACCTCTTTTTGAACACATTATCAGTTATAAATTGTTTTAATTGGTGTGATTTTGATTTTTGAATGTTTTTGGACATAACAAATTCTTGAAACCAATTACAAATCATTAAAATCTGTTTTTTTATATAAAATTCAGATCACTTGTGCACAAGGCTCATTTTTTTGTGTTGGAAAGGGTATTTTTCTGACCTTCAAGGCGCCACGGAGACGTCAATATTAACACCACCTACTTATTGCTTTGACCTTGAATTGAATGGACGCCAAACATGACCTTCAATGACCGTGCAAATTTTTCACACACTGAATGTTGACCCACACCCCCAAGTTTCATCATCGCTACCACAATTTGACAAGGGCTATAGCAATTTCAATCCGCATTAACCTTGAATGACCCCCCGCCTCATGACCTTGAAATGAATTTCAAATTTTTTCACCACTGAATGTTCACCACAATCACCCACATTTCATCATTCCTCCACAGTGACAAGGTTAAATAGGCAGTATTATCCCATTTGACCTTTAATGAACCCATGGACATTCAAACGACCTTCAAATTTTCGGCACCGAATTTTGACCACACACACCCACAGTTTCATTTCATCATCCTGCCACAATTGGCCAAGGCTTATAGCCATTTCAGCATCCCCATTTTTTGAACCACAATTGAACCTTTGACCCATGCCACATCCGCCACCTTCGAACCTCATCCACCAGCTACTTGGTTTGACATCTAGGTGCACATATGGAACACCCCTCTTGTTTAGATCAAAAGATATATCGGTGCTTACAAGGCTATAACAATAATATCCTAGTCCTTCTTGACCAATTTGACTCTGTTTTTGACCATATTTGACCTTTGCCCTATGTCACATGACCCACTTTACAATCCCATCCCACGCCTACTTGAGATGCACTCTATGTTGGCAAAGATGGACACCCGCACTTGCATTGATTCCAGGAGATATTTCGTGGACAGCCCAGCCACACACCAATGCAAAGCATTTTTCTATATCCCGCCGTGTTCCAACCAAAGTTTGCATTCGGACAATTATAATCAGCATAAAACTTGGAGATTGAGTTGATTGTTATGCCATAAACCTAATCATACAAGGTCATTAGAGGTCATATCAAAGTCAAAGGGCAAATAGGGTAAACATCAGTTATTAGCCCATGAACTGAACCATCTTTTATAAAATGAAAACAAAGGTTAAAATTAAAAAAAAAAAAAAAATCCCAGTTAAAAAAAAAACAGATCTGTTAATGACCTTCCTCCGGCCCAACACTACTTGCTAGAATACAAGACCTTGATCACAAAAACATCTAACCAAAAGCACAAACAACACCAACCAATCTCTACTCAAACTCTAACAAATTTTTTTTATGAAGCTTTCAGCACCATTGGTGCTCTGTTTCCATGGTCTAGTCTAGCCAATTCTTTGGATGAGTTTTGGCTCCAGGTGGGGAATTGGCCTCCAAACATGCTGTCCAGATTCTTATCCATTCATCCGGGAAGGTTGGCCAACACGTTCGTGATTTCGGTATCGTATGATTTTTCGCATTCTGGTTTTCCAATGGCCTGCTTGGTCCAGTGTTTTTTTTTTTTTTCATTTTTCGGATAGCTGTGTGCTTGTAGTATGTGTTTGAATGGTTTATCATAAGGTTGTACCCAAATAAATTGCCATTGGTTTGTGTGCAAAAATGGCCATAATTAAAACGCTAAATTTCTCCTTAACGAATCGACTCATCGCTTAAATTAAATGCTTAACCTTGGACTGCTAGACCTCGGAATCCCATTCAGCAAAGAAGAATCCATAAGTTGGACCACAGATATTTTGGAGGTACTGAAGCATGAAGACAATGATGGGTTCCGATCCCCTCTGGAACTTTGCTTCTATCAACACATATTCCTATGAGGTGGGTGTAAAATTAGTACTGTAATTACTCATAGTAAGACTTGTACACTTTTTGTCTTGATATTGTGCTGATTTTGGTATCTTAAAATAATTTCTAACACAAAAATGGCCCAAGTTTCAGTTTCAACTATTTTTCCATTTTAACTTAGACCTGTCACTTTTTTTTACCTTTTTTCCTCAAATCACTTTTTCAAGCCAGAGGGTGCCGAACCAGATCTATTAGTTGTGGGAATCTAATAATTGGTTATTCACCTGACTTAAAGTGTAAGTTAACCACCAGAACCGTGTAACAATGATTTAAGCATCAACAAGGTTACTGTCCCTCTCCCAAGTGAATAATTCAAAAGTGGGCTGGATTCAATTCACCTGATGTTATATATTCCCGCTGTGTGTTTTTTTAAAGATCAAGTTGTCATCGGTTTTGAAATCGACACCTTGCCTCCCTTTCGGCTAATTTCCGATACCCTTAGGATCTGTTCAAGAGCCCTTTTGTTGGCGTATCCTTTGACAATTTTGAGCACAAGTGCGTCTTTACCGCAAAGCTGTGGCGAAGATCTGTTTGCCACCCTCAATGAACCCTTAAATGTTGCAAATTGAAGAAGGTGTATACATTTTTTTTCAACCGGGAAAAAATAAGGTTTTATTCATAGTTCACACCTCACGGTCGCCATCCAAGATTCAATGTAAGAGCCAAGTGGATTTCATTTTCAAACCACCAGAGATGCTCGGACTCTTTTTGGGGGCTCTCTTCGGGTACATCATTAGTTTGGGCTTCAAATTGGGTCATGTTTCCAATTTTCACAATTGGTGGAGAAAATGAGGTTATTTCATTATGGATAAATCATTTGCAACAGTTGAACTTACAAATTTGTGTTTGCATGTTTCAAATGTAGGGAAAAAAGTGATTGGCCAGCTTGTAGTGCATAAATGCTGGAAAATGTTCTTTATGGTTTTGATTCACAAAGGAAATAACGCTTAGTGTTTCTAGATTTCGTTTGATAATAGTTAACAATGTGAGCTGAATTATTTCTTATGATCCTTTTAATTATTATTATTATCATTGTGTTCGATTGGTTATTTACAAACAAGCATCAGATATTTTTAGTAAAAGAGGTATGTTCAGCTGGATCACATAACCTTTGAGACGCCCCAAACAACCATTCTGTCAATTTTTTTACAAACCGATATTTCAATCCATTTATATGGAAAGTTCAAAAAAGTGATTTTGTAAGCCCATGAGTACTGTTTATGAATAATAAGCATTACATACAGGCAATAACTATGAAAAAAGGTTCTTTACATGATCTATTAAACGGGGTGACCTAATTCTTGTAAATTTTTCATCTGGATCGCACACCTTGACCCCAAACCATCTCTGTAATTTCTGCTGTTCTGCGGCCGATACTACTACTTCAATCCCTGTCTGTGATTTTGTGAGCCCCCTAGATACTGTGTAATAATAAGACTCATTAACTGCAATAACTTGAAAGGATACAGGAGGTTTGAAGACTAAAACCGGATACCTTTCCCTGCGTGCTAGTTTGATTGATCATTGATTGATAGAAGTGAGCATCGCCTTTTTCCCCATAGGTTTTCTGTGTAGAAAAAATGTTCAGTGGGCGCACAGGGGGGCACAGGGCCCACTAAATTTTTGTTTTTCTTTCTTCCCTCCCCCCACAAAAATTTTTAAACAACCCCCCCCCCTCCATCAATGCCCCCCAGTCATAATAATATTACAATTTTGGTAAAAATAAAAAACTTTTGGCGTAAAATTAGCGATTTGGGTGCCAAAATCATTTCAAAAATTCTCCAATTTTGGAGACAACAACATAAGTGTATGCCTAGGTACTAATGCTAAAATTCTGTAAAGACACACAGGACCCAAGCAATAGTTAAGAACATTTCCTCTCCTGTGGTAAAAAGGACCTTAGGAAAAGACATTGGTATGCCTAAAACTACAATATCAGATATTGAAATGTGTATGTACCATGCATTCAAACCTGTCATTTTGCACTGTCTTGATATGGCCCATAAAGCATAAAGCAGCTAATTTGATAGTAACATGTATGAGTATGAACAAAAAAGCATAATGCAGCTATTTGTATAACATTATATGAGTATGCAGCAAATTGCTGCCTTTGTTTCATTCTCTTTTTTTTTTCCCGGGTGTGTCCGGGCGTATGCCTGGGATTTGTTCATGGAGTTCACTCAGTCAAAAAAGCCAGAATTTGGTCGGTACAAATGTAAGCGCAAGTGTCTAACTGTACCCGTCTTCCAAAAGCTGACCCTCTAAAAACCCGGAAAAGAATTTCGCAAATCGGATTTAGCATTTTGTAGCTTTTGCCCAGCTAGCAGGGGTCAGGACTTGGCAGGGGTTTTTACATAAAAATTTTCCCCGCAGGGCCGTTACAGGCCGGGCAGTTTTAACATTTAAACAAACACACCTCGTGTGCAAGTCCCTGCCATCCCAGGGGCCGGGGCATTTTTTGATATAGGTGCATAATTGTTTCTGGGGATACTATACACGATAACCTTCAAAACAACTTGCTGCCTATGTGCCAGTAGACATTCCCATTTGGCATTGACCAGGTTTCAAATCAATACGAGAATCCATTGAACTTACTCAACACTTTAATATGCGGCAATTATTAGCATCACTCGACCTGTGGCAGTATATTACAATTACAAAATGATCAATTATCACACATATGCAATATCCAAGTGGGATTAATTGCTATGCTTGTTGAACGCATATTGCATATTGCCGTTCAAAGAACTTGCTGTCTAAGGTAGGATTCGGCCTAATTTTTTTTCTCTATGAATGGGTATTGGCCCATTTATAGGCTAGCAGTTCCCCATAATAACTCTTAAGGGTCCAGTCCATTGGGCAATTCTTTTTCCTTTCCTTGAGGTGTGTCAAAAAGGTCCCTAAAATAACCCAAAATCCTGAAAATTTCTACAGATTTTCGTATAAAAAATGGCCAAAATGGATAAATTGGCTAAAAAACCCAGGCAGATTTTGCATCATTTTATGGAAAAATAAAAGAAGGACATGAGTAGTTTACTTTTTTTGTTAATTTGCAGATGCAACATGACAGTTTTTTACTGATGCCACCCTGTTGTCACTCTGACTCAAATATCTCTTGCTCTTATAAGGCTACAGATTTTCCGAGGATGGCGCCCTCAATTTTCTTAACTAATCATGTTTTTTTGCAGTACATAAGCTTGTCACATACTAATCGTCCAGTATAAATGACTAAAGGCTCAAATCATGTCCCTTCATATCGAAATCACAACTTTGTATTGACACAGTGTCCTATGGTAGTCTTATACTTCACATGTCACTACATACAAAGAGAATTTCTAATCTATGAGTTACATATGTTCCCTACATAAAGGAGAGATTTCACTAATGGTTTACAATAATGGTTCATTCCACCACGGACCAAGTTCAGTGGGTTTGTACTTATACATGCATTGACATGACTGACCTTGTGTGACTGCTGGGTATCATTTTATCATACCCCAAAACCAAGGGGTGTATTTCTAAATACATTGGTGAATCAAGCTACTGAACTTTGCCAAGGGAGTTGAGATTTTACTAGCCTCATATTGTTTTGGTTTTCATCTCAAACTTTGGAAGTGCAGCATTTATGTTGACTATTTCTTAATAATACACCAATAAAATTATGTTTCATAGTCTACCCTTAAGAAATAACAGGGGTTCATCGGGAGACTTTATCATTATGACCCCTTTGGAGCATGTTTTTCTCTTCAAAATCGATTGATTTTTTTGCATAATTATTGCAAGAAATCAGCCAATCAACAATGAACATTGGGGAAACACAACACTGATAAACATGTGACGCACCGATTTTTATGTGCCATGTGCTTGCACAAGAAGAGTGACGACGTGCGAAAGTGCTTGAGCAACAACCCCCCCACGGTGCCGGTGGCTGTGAGCCGAAATCGATTACATGCTTTGGCTATTCCATATACACATAAGGTTCAGGGCAAAATGGCCCCATCGGCAATAGCTGCCACATGTTAGATTTTGGCAGGTTATAACACTTAAAAGACCACACTGACAATGGCAGCCATTACAGATGGGTCTTTCTTGCACTAAACCCTCGACATATTCGCTTCTTCCTGTTATATTTCTGTGGTTTGGGGTGAAAAATGTATTGGCATTTTTTTTTTCCTGGAAATCGGGAATCAAGAAACCTTCAGACAACTAAGACTGTGTTATCCCAGCTTTGATTCCCTACTATTTCGAATTTTCAGAATCGGGGGGTGAGTAAAAAAGAAGTACAACCACATGAGGGATTTATTATGAAAACTAGTAATGAATTTTAACAAATTCCTGTGTGAGATACCCTTTTAAAATCAGCTTTCACAGAATTTTTTTAATTTTTTGACAGGTCGATCAAGAGAAGACATTGAAAGCTAGCAGTTTTCTTTGGTGTGAGGTATCCATTTTTTGACCCGAACAAATTGCAAACCGACTATACACGTGGCTCATTTCTATGCAGTTTTGAGGGTTTTAAAAAATAGATTCACAAGTTGATTCTTTGGTGCGGTATTCAAATGCTAGCAGGACATGTGTTTGAATGATAACTTAGATTCATGAAATTAACACAATTATCTCTGTGTATTTCGGCCTATACTTTTAAAAGTGTTGAATCAATTTAAACTGTAATTTTTTTTCTATGAGGCTAAATATTAATACAATTGGTGAATGTACACAGCAGAAAAATGAATAGGCACCTATGGTTCTTCCATGAAATATCACCAATTTGGTTGTACTTTTGTTTACTCGTCCTATCGACCAGTTAACATTGTTATACGGTTATGATTCGGTCACGTGACCCGGATGTTGCTGCTCGCAGGCAAAACATTAGAGGTCACTGTAATAGTAGATCGGTTGAGTTTAAATTAATATCGTCATAACAAACTTTGAATTTCACCATAAATTTTTCTAATTAATTCTATTTACTGCCCTGCCTAATGAACAATACTAGACAGTTGTTGTTCCGTCGGTTGCGCTATAATCGAAGGACTCCCAAAAGGCGAAAATCGACTGCATTTTTACCCTATTGTCATCATTATCGCTCAAAAAGCTGTGATCCCAATTCTACAAAAAAATTGTATACATTTTTATGAAGAGACATATTTAAGGAATGTAAAATCTGCAAAGTTGTTGAATGGATATTCAGGGTGTACTTACAAATATACAGGGTGATGCGACAAAAAGTACATAAAAGTAAAATAACATTTCTTTTAACACTGCATTATTTCCAGTACCATTATTAAAATGAAAAAAAAAAATATTATATTCCATATTTATTTGGAAGCAGTGTACTAAAAATCCCTTTCAGGCAATGTGTTATTTTTAGCACATAGGCATATGTGCTATACAGGGTGCAAAAAGTAATTGAATTAATGCATTTTTGTTCCCGTTAAAGAAAAATTTTGAGGCTCAAATAGCGATTCTTATTACATGTTTTGTTGTAAAGGTATCATCTTGAATTTCACTTTGTCTCAATAGGCCTATAGGCTGAGAAAAATAACTTAAATTCTAGGTGAAGCTGAAAAATGCAATAGAATTCTTTCACAACATTGCATTTTTTTAAGGTCCCCAGAATGCCATCCTAAAAGTCCAGAAAAATCTAAGTGGGTGGAACTAACCTATTTTTGCATGAAATCCAAAATGGCCGCCAATCCTAGGATTTTTACAATGATTTGTTTATACTTTATGTAAAATAATACTTGGCAGAGCCTATAATGCATAAATTTGGTAATTTATTTATACATTATTATTATTCTTAGACAACTCTCCATTCATTTCTTGACAGAAGTGTACTTACTTTGCATAAATCCAAAATGATGGCCGCCAATTAAATATACTGATTGGTTCTCTTATTAGAACCTAAATATTATTTTGCCACCAAAATGCTTAATTTATTAGCATTTATGACTATTAATATTTTATTTGTCTTTAACAGACACCATACATTCTTGGTAAGAATATCTAACAATTTGCATAAATCCAAAATGGCTTGCCAATTCTAGAATTTGGAGGCAAGATGTCAAAATTTGAATCGGTTATATACATCTATTATTACACTGACAGGAACCAAAACACATTTAGAATTGTTTTCACTATCACGGAATATAATCCTAAAGCAACCCTCACTCCATCTTACACACCCACTCCACCCTGGCCATGTTGAGGCAGACAATAAAAAATAAGTTGTTCTCCAATATCATAACCAAGCACATTTCATCATTACCAACCTAAGTGTTAAAAACTTGAAAAAAAACATGTTTTAAGGTTTTTCGCTCAAAACTTGGATCTTGATTGAACACGTTTATTCTCAGTGAATACTTACTATCTCGGTTTGAAAGAAAACAGGTTTTCATTGATAAACCATTTTTTTCATTGTAAAACCTTGTATGTTTCAATTGTAAAACTTTATTTTCAATTGCAAATTCCCCCGGCCCCCCCCCCCCCCCCCTGGATTATGCGTCGATACTAGTAACTATTTTTTCCTTGAAAAAATATTTTTTTATTAAAAAAAGTATTCTCGCCAAGAGAAGAATCCAACTTTTTTTCAATCCCTAAGAGAACCGCCAAGTTTTCATCGAGAATCCATTTTTATCGACTGAGAATCCAGTTTTTCAAATGGAACCCAGATCTTAAAATCGATATTCCAATTTCTTCATCGGGAATTATTTTTCAATCGAAAAGCTTTTTCTTGTCCGGAGAGATACCAAATTACCATCAAGATTCCAGGTTTTTCATGAAATTGGGACTTAGATCTCATAGAAGTCATCAGTGACGTGGCTAATTGCGTGAGTCCGTTGAGGTTGAACGTGCTTTCCCTATCAAGGTTCAACAACCTTTGGGATTGCTGGATAGGATGTCAACAAACGCTTTAGGTTCAAGGTAAAGACTACTATGCTCATACCATCTGGCGGTTGGTGCCACAATGATCCTGGGGATTCGCGACTCCACAGTGTCCTGGATTGGGGTAGCAAAGTGATTCCGTTTGAACTCTCCTATCCTTAAATAGTGTTGGTAGGGGGAGATGTTGACCAGGTTTCATCACACTTCTTGTGACCAAGATCGTCTGAAGGATCCTTCCAATGTTTGCAGGAAATATGCCAGTACTAAGTGGAGCTATTATACAGGCTTCGCCAAAAGGGCAACCGCTAACAGTCCCTCAATTGTACATTCAGAATGACAATCAATCCTGTGTTGAATGTACACTGTGACTCCCCATACTGGTGCGGCATATTCAGCAGTTGATATGCCAAAGCAACAGTTTATGTGTGTCAAAGGAATGCACCGCACCCCATCCATTCCCTGCTTGAGCCTTCTTGAGGAGGTTTGGATGAACCGAGTCTTGGCAGTAACTGTTCTTATTTTGTTGGATGGAAAGGCTTCGGGCAATTTATGACAACAAGTGTCTTTGTGTTGGAGGATCGCGTGGACATTTTTCTCCATCTCGAGTGCGTTATTTCTATTTAGCGCAGGTGGTTTGGCAAGGTGGAAAACTATTTTTCCACCGTTGCAAACCACTGCCCGCTTAAAGTAGAAATTAACATCACTCTAGATGGAGCCAAACTGTCACGCGATCCCCACCAAAGAACCGTGTTTGTCATAATTGGACCGAAAGCCCTTTCCATCACACAATAAGGAACAGTTACTGCCAAGACTCGTCTATTCACCCTCCCAGAAGGCTACAGTACTGGATGGGGTGGCACTTCCTTTGACACACTCATTTTGCTTTGTCATACTCAACTGCTGATATTCCGCACCAGTATGGAGTCACAGTGTACTTCACACAGGATTGATGTCCATTCGAATGGATACCATTAGACTTGTTAGCGGTTGCCTTTTGCGACGCCTGTTATATATCTTCCAATTCTGTGCCTGTGCAATATTTCTGCAAACCTTTGGAGGATCCTTCAGACGATTAAGGTCGCCAAGAAGTGTGATGACCTGGTACATCTCCCCCTACCAACAACTATTGATAAATCGGAGAGTGTCCCACGGAATCACTTTGGCTACCCAATCCATGACACTTAGTCGCAGCATCCCATGGATCCTGGTGGACCAACGCCAAGATGGTCTGAGCTATAGTCGTCTTCTACCTTCACCTAAAGCCAAGTTTGTTACATCCTATCCAGCAATCCCAAAGGTTGTGACCTTGATAGGAAAGCATCGGTCCAACTCAACGGACTCACGCATAGCCACGTCATTTAATGACGATGATATCATATATCTCGCCATTCCAATTGAAAACCCTTGATTCTTGATGGTATGGTATATCGCCGAAGAAAATGCTTTTCGATGGAAACGTAATCTCACAGGAATAATTGGAATCTCGATTGAGAGATCCTGGTGTTCCATTGAACAAACTGGATTCCTCAGTCGCTAAAATTGGGATTCTCCAAATGAAAACTTGGTGTATCTTCGTGTATTGAAAAGTTGGATTCTTCTCTGGCGAGAATACTTTTTTTAATAAAAAATATTTTTTTCAATGGAAACTAGGTACTTATACCGACGATAATCCAGAATGTGGCAATTGAAAATACATGGTGGGGTTTTACAATTGAAAATACAAGAGTTGTACATTGAAAAAATGGTTTATCAATTGAAACCTGTTTTCTTTCAACCGATATATTAAGTATTCAATGAGAATCAACGTGTTCAATCAAGAATCCAAGTTTTTGATCGAAAAACCTTAAAACTGTTTTTTTTTCCAATTTTTTAACACTTAGGGTTGTATGAAATGTGCTTGGTTATTATGGATACACGCGGCCCCGGATCAGCTTACTCAGCTGAATAATTCCCGATACCACCACAAGCCATAATTTACCAATGACTTGTTGATATGCAAAGAAGACGACCTCCCACTAGAATCTCTGCAAATTTGGTTTGTAGCAAATATGAGTGCTAAGACAGCTATGAACCTCCTGCTAGAATCTCTGCAAGTTTGGTTTGTAGCAAATATGAGTGCTAAGACAGCTTTTAACCTCCCACTAGAATCTCTGCAAGTTTGGTTTGTAGCAAATATGAGTGCTAAGACAGCTTTTAACCTCCCACTAGAATCTCTGCAAGTTTGGTTTGTAGACACTTGAGCGCTAAGACGGCTATGAACCTCCTGTTAGAATCTCTGCGAATTTGGTTGTAGCAACTTAGAGTACTTAGACAGCTATTAAAGGTGTTTGTTTCCGATTTTTGGGCATCGTGTATACACAGGCCACCAGGTACCATGGGAAACAAACTTGGGGTTTTGATGCTAGACGTGATAAGGCATAGTGCAACGCCCTATTCAATGCTGTGCTAATTATTGATGGTTAACCATTAAAACGGCAGTTTTTTGTAAGTATCTTAAGAACGAAATGGATTTGAAAGCTGAAATTTCAGGAAGACAATGAAATACGGCCTTTCATCTGATATCAAAATTGATACTACTGCGAGGTAATTTAGGGGGGTCCCAAAGACGATCGGAACAAGCACCTTTAACCTCCCACTAGAATCTCTGAAAAATTGTTCTGAAGCCATGCCACATGAGTGCTGAGACAGCATCAACCTCCTGCTGAATCCCGGTAAATTTGGTTTGTATTAGTGCGAGAAGCATATTAAACCTTCCCACTAGAATCTGGTTGATTTGTGGTTGAAGCCACATAGGCACAATGAGAGCTGAGCTATAACCTCCTGCTAGAATCTCCACAAATTTGATTTGTAGCCACATGAGTGCTAAGTATTGTGTCGGCAACAATTGTTACAACAATTATTTCCAAGATTGTAGTCTACAGACACTTCCAAGCCATTTCACAAACAATATGCCATTCACCCCTTCAGAAACCTCTCTCTCAATGATGCCCTTTCTGGCAAAAAAATGTTGAGAACTGATAACTTGAGTTAAATGCTGTTAAAACTGCCCGGTACTGAAAACCCACTAATCATACCAATGCGTGGGTATACATTTATTTTCTCCCTTCAGCAGATTCTCTTAGATCAGCAGCAGAGGGTATATTGAGTCAATCCCAAAATGCACCAATTTTGGGAAATTTCACCTCAACATGGTCATGTGATCTCACAAAAATCCTATTCTTAACACATAAAAACACTGACTTTTACACTCATTTTAGCCCAGAAGGTGCTAGGCTAGTACTCAGGCAATTTTTTTGCATGTTCATGAAATGTCTTGTGGTTCTTACACTTTTTGAACACTTTTTATCCCTAAGTACTGATATGTGTTTAATACAGTGCAGTATAGGCACATTGCAATGCATTGTGGGATTGATTCAAAACACCCTCTGGATTAGCAGTAACTAAAAGCCGTATTTACTTAGTATCCCAGCTATTAGCAATAATAGTGTACATGTGACCTACAAGGGAATTCAGTCAGTCAGTCGGTTTGAAAAGAAAATTGTCTGTCCCCATGAGCGATAAAGAGGTTACTAGAGGACGAACATTAAACTGCCATTAAATCATAACCAATGGGGGATTGGTAATTACAGACTAAATGAATGTTGATAAGGTTGACTTGAATGAGTTAGTGAGAGTTCAGCACATTGTTTTCCAATAGCCTTTGATCATGATAAAACCCGCTGTTCATGTTATTCCAATTGTTTTCACATGCTCATAGTCTTACATCACTATAGCCTTGGCAACTCTTCCATCAATGGGTGTTGTGAAGTTACTATTCTAAAATAAGTCTATTCCAAAATAAAGTGAATTAATTTTTTGAATTTAGAAAAATATTAAAGGCAGGGCAAATTTGCTATGCCACTTGTGCAAAGACTACCGTGTTGTTCCCAATAAACGCCCCGGGAGCGGTGCATTTTTCAAAAGAGGGGGCGTTTATTACAGTAAAAAATGGAGAGTCAAAAATCCCCGCAAAAAATCACCTTACACAGTTTATAAAAGATTACTGGGGGTCCAGATGTCGTTATACACATGAAATCCACGAACAGACCTTTGTACTTTGTAGAAAGCATTGACGACAACAGCGATTATGATACGGATTACGACAGTCCTGGCCATTAAATCATGCAATTTAGGCAAGCTTAACTCATTTAGAGCAGGGGCGTTTATTAGGAACAACACGGTAACTTGTTTTATTTAAATTTACATCCTTTTCAAACATTTGTTGCATTATCTGATAGTTAATATAGCAATAGGTAAAAATTGGAGTGAATTTTAGCTTAACCCCCAAGTCTTTACATCTTTATACTTGGGTCAAGTCTGCAACTTCTGTGATGCTTACTGTAAAAAGAATAAAAAAATAAAATTCTTAAAACAGCTGTGAAAATGTAAGCAATTTCATTGGCTGATAGCTGGGGTTCAATTCGATAATTGAACCCAGATAGTACACGTTGCATATTGACATTATTTGGGAAGTTGAAGCGCTTGCGTCATACTGCGTTTTTCTACATTCGCGCATTTGCCAATGTTGCATCTCATTGCGTATGTTCAATTTTTGTCACTGGGTGATGGCAGTCCTTTCTTGTTGTATTTAAGCCATAAGGATTGCAAAATTGGGTTAAAGATGACCTTAAAGAGGATAAAGGTATGATCGAATTGAAACCGGCAACACCATATTTTTTTGCGTGGAAGAAACGGCTGTTCCACTTAAATAATGGATCGCCTTGGTTTCAAGTCTTCGTAAAGGTTCCCAAAATTATACCTTTATTCTCTACATGGCGGGAAAAAGTGAGGAATTTGGGAAGCTCCTTCCCAGGAAATCTTGCATCTCGCGGAATGAGGAGGGAAAAGAAAAAAGAAAGAAGAAAATAACAATAAAGGAGAATACATTGAGTACGAATTCGTTTTTTATCCAAAATGAAGGTCCGAAAATAAAAAAAATTAAATGAATTCCCGAAATGTTGCACGGTCGGGTTCCAGTTTCTTGTAGTTATCCGGCGGCCGGCTGAGCTCCATACAGGCTACAGCCAGCCAGCCGGCTGGTCTGAACTGCTGTACCGTGGGAACCCTGATATTAAAAACCGTCCGGGAAATTCCCCAGCCAGCTAAGCTTTCAACTATAGTTTTTCACTACTTTCAGCTCATGACGCACAGGTAATCCGTCATCCACGTGTAATTTCTGATCACAATTTTGCAATACCAGTTAAGATTCTAAACTTAGTTCTCATCTTTGTTTTGTGCAAATATCACGTGCGTGGGCCATGCCGTCAGGTTTGCTGTCCCATTTTGTACATTTGTTTTTCAAGCTAAAATGACGTATTTTAGCCATAAAAACACATGATTATTTATTTAGATTTCAAATCTATGTAGTCATTTCTGAAATGATTTTTTAAAATAATTCTGACTTCAAAATTATGGTGGAACATATTTTTGGTGATAAAAGAAAGAAAAAAAAATATTATGGAAATCCTTCCGAAATATATTCAGTTTTTTTCAATAAAACGCAGCTAAAATTCGATCTCTTGTTACGCCTTAACAAGATATAACACGGAGGTGCACACAATAGCTGTGTGCACCGGGGGTCCATATAATCTATTGCACCCTCCATATATCTTGTGGCACTTTTGTATATCTGTAGGCACCTTATGTATATATGGAAGGGTGCACAATAGAGATATGGAAGGCGCACCAACACATTATGTGGAAGGTGCACACAGAAAGGTGCACACAGCATATGAAAGGTGCCACCAGAATTTGAAAATTGCACACAAATATACAGAGGGTGCACACTGATATATGGACTAGTGCACACTGATACATGGAGGGTGCACAAGCCAATTAGAGATCTGTTAGTAGCCGACCTTGTCTTTTTTTAAATGTAAATTAAGAAATTCTAGGATATATTTAGTATGATTATCTTTATATACATCCACATCCTACTAGAAGACAAGTAGCCTCTACTCAACTTGTACCTAAAATGTCACGTTATCACAAACACTTTATTACATGATAGTTTTCACTTTTGGATTGCCTCCCAGTGTCATCTGAAACCCGAGAACATCATGCCAATTTTAAAAGGAAAGAAAAAAAATGTGTTTGATAGCATTGACACAATAAACTCTGGAGGAAATTGCTGTCTATCTTTCCGCCAGGGTCACGACAATTTCCAAATCAAACCTCTGATAAAAAACGAGTACAAATTCGACCGTGGCCAGGGGACAATTGACAGGGGAATGGACCGGTGATAGGGCAAGATTTTAAGGATTATGGGCATCTAGGATGGGAAGAGTGATTCCCACGTCCTCCTGGCTAGCGTTATCTTTCCGATTAAAAATTCAGTTACCCTGGGCCGATGAATTAAAATTAAAAAAAAAATAGAAATACAACTTGCCTGTAGTCCTGCGTATTCATCGACAGACTGCTACAGTGTGTTCCACATAAAATTGGCTTTCTTGTAAACATACTTTTGTCAGGTGACGATAATTTGGATACACAATCCCCCAAAAAAATTGAGAAAAATACAACACACACTGGTACGTCAAACAGAAACTACAATCTAAGAAAAATCTACTGAGAAATTTTCTAAATCTGATTTCCTTTC
>JAMKCH010035712.1:0-25513 GCA_023653785.1 Ophioderma brevispina
GAACAATCAGGGCATATTAAGGCTGCTTCAGAGATTTGAAATATAATTAGTTTGAGTAGAAATTCAAAATAGCCATCTAGAAGAACTAAGGATAGTCACCTAAAATGTTCAATTCCAAGTCTCCAGACCACCCACAGGCTGGGACTGATTACACTCCCTTCCTTGTTTATATGTCACCACCTTCATATTGGTCGCATCGAACAATAATTACCTCCCCCTACCCCCGGGCCCCACCACGGGGAGCCAGTTGCCCCAATGCCAGAAAGACAGCCCTCCGTCCTCTCCCCCCCCTCTCCCTCTCTTCTCTAATCTCACTCCTCTTCCCCCCTTTGCCCTCTCTCCTTTCCTCTCCCTCCACCTCTCCTCTCCATCTCTCCCATGCTTCCTCCTCTCCTCCCCCCTCTCTCTCCTCCTCTCACTTTCCCATATCTCATCTCCCTCTTCGCTCCCACTCTTCTCCCCTCTCCTCTTACTCTCTCCTCCCCCTCTATCAGGCTCCTCTCCCTCTCTCTCACTTCCCCTCTCCCTCCTCGTTGCTCGATCTCCTCCCTCTCTCCCCTCACTTTCTCTTTCCTCTATTCTCCTCTCCTCTCTCCCTCCTCTCTCCCCTCTTCTCCTCTCTCCCTCCCTCCTCTCCTCTCTCCATCTTCCTCCTCCTCTTCTGCTTTCCTCTCCTCTCCCCTGTTCTCTCCTTCTTCTTCTCCCCTCTCTTCTTCTCCTCTTATCCCCTTTCCTTCTCCTCTTCCTCTCCTCTCTCCTCTTCCCTCCTCTCCCTCTCTCCTCCCTCTCCCTTTCCTCCTCTCCTCATCCGCTCCTCCCCTCTCCCTCTCCCTCTCTCCCTCTCTTCTCTTCCCTCCCCCTCCCCTCCCTTCTCTGCCCTCCCCCTCCCCTCCCCGAAACCGACCTCGGAAAATTACATGCTTCAAGCTCTTTTATGCAAGAAATTCTTTTTTTCAAGTGAAAAATAGTTCTGCCAGGGAAAACCAATGTGGAATTCTCTTTTTTTGATCTTTTTTTTATCAAGTCCTGTTTTTTTCGGCAATTAGAAATAAATGCAGGTTACCGAACTACTAATACAAACTTAAAAAAAATTGTAATAATTTTCTTGCTTTCTTATTTAGAATTAATTGCCCCATTGTTTTGGTTTTGTGCCGGACTTTCTAGAATGCATGCTAAATTCACAACTTGCGAAGGTAGCTTTGCTTTCATGTCCTCCTTTTTTGTTTTGTTTTTGTTTTGTTCTTTCTTTGCTTTTTAAATTATATCTTTCCCCTTTCAGCAGGCCAGTGTATTTCGTTTAAAGGGGTGGGGGGGGGAACTTAAAAAAAAGTGAAAACATTAAAAAAAAAAAAAGTGAAATTCTGATTTTGGAACTGGTGTAAAGCTTTATCCAAAATATCACCATCTGTAAGGCTTAAGCTGAGAAACTGTTTCTTTGGGTAGCACAAATTGTGAAACTTCTAATTTTCTATAGGAGCAAATACGAAATTTCAGCCGATGTTTTCTATTGAAATGGTTAGCATGTAAAAATCACCTTTTATTTTCATTTGAAGTTTTTCGTACCAAATGAAAGGTAGGGAATCTTTGAGCATCTAATCTATAATGAAATCACTACATCACAGAAAATTATGGAGGACTTGAAATCTCTCTTGAAATCTCTCGTTGAAGGCTTACATTCCTAATGATACTGAAATGTGTTTTGGTTCTTTTGTTTGGAAATCATTTGGCAAATGATTCCCCTCCCCCTCCTTCCGATCAAGAAAAATCTCCGAAAGAACCCCCCCCCCCCCCCCCCCACACACACAACACATACTAGTCCCTACTGTTTGGGACAGCAATCGTCCCAAAAAAATTATGCCCCCGCTCAAAAAGATTTAAAAACTGTCACACAAAAAATATCTGCTTTTGCTTGTCATTATATTTCAAAGACAGATGGGTTTTGCTCATTTCAAATTTTGCCATATAAAAAAATTATGAATATGAATTATTATAAATCCAGCTATACCATTATATCAGCGGTACATGTGCACGATGAATGCCTCGACCTGTGACACTCAAAACCGCAAACAAAAATCCCGGGAATCCGACAAGTGATTGACTCCCGTGAGGGTTTGAATGGAACATGGATTTGACAGGGAAGGGAAGTCACCGATGGAGTTGCACCAATTCCTAACAGATCCGAGGCGGGCGAGTGGTATTTGAATGTGTCAATATTCTGTGGACAAGTGGTTCGTACGAAGGCGTATGGGTGGCCAGGAGTAAAAGGGCTGGTAAGCGCAGTATTAAAAGGACCGATGTCCAAGGGTCCGGAGGGCCCAGGGGATCTTTGATGTTTTTTAGCATTTTAGTTTTTGATTTGTTTTGTATATGCATTGGATCATCCGTGTTGGTGAGTGCAACCTGTTGTAAAATGCAATGAAAATTTTTGATTTCAAGCTCATAAAATAATAAGAAATTTCTAGACCTATACCTGGAAACATTTTTTGACGGGTACACCATTTTATTTCCAATTGTTGCCGAAAGGTGAGGGCAGGGGGAAGATTCTCCATTGTGTGGAAATCTGCCCCCCCCCCCCCATTTTCCCCCTGAAAAAAAATCGTGAATTTGGCACCACGCGCCCAATTAAGTCCCCGAAAACAAAATAGGCCTTACAATTATAAACTACCAAATTTTTTTAATTGGAATTTCACTAGGGACAGTGCCCAGACCCCCCCCCCCCCCCCACCGCCTCATTGCCCCTGGAAAAAAATGGTACGCCACTGGGTCATCATCATTTTGAACTCTTTTCGTGTGTTTTAAACCTAGCAAAACAAAACATTTAGTCGCCTTAAAGGATTAGTGGGGAAACTAGGGGAATAACCTGCCTTTAGTTGCCTTATATCGTTTAATATAGACAGAAAAGAATTTGACGAATAATTATTAATTATAGTGGGCCATCATTTTCTTAGATGGAGGGAGGGGGCGCAGATCTTTGAATGTATGACATACTGAAGGGGGCGGCTGTAACATTTGTGATGACAAAAAAATGTTATTTTGTTTAAAAAGGCTGATTTCAATACAATCTTCATCTTCTATTTCATACAAATCTTTAGTCTGTTTTAGGGGAGTAAGGTGGTCTCGTGGGAGTCATAAAGTTATTATCGTAGGGGTCGTTATTTTAGTGACGCCGATTTTTCCTACTTTGTGGAAAACCTTACCTTTCAATAGAAAGTAACGGACCTTACATCTGTTACTGTGACATGTAAGAGCTTCTATAAGAATCCTGTTTTAAGGTGTGCGTTTTGAATGTTGTATATAGTGCGGCGGCCGATTCCTACATGGTTCCGTAACTTAATTAAGTAAGAAACGCCAATACACGACCAAGCAAAGCATATCTGTAAATGTGATGTGCAAAAGAAATAAAAAATCGCTAAATTTATTCCGGTAATCTTTCGTATAAACGTGGTAGGGCCAATTTGTTTTTTTGGGGAATTATGCGATCAAGTAAGCTGTAACCCTCGTACAATTCAAGGTTTTTTTTTTCCACATACATTCACCACCCCCCATTTTTCGTAATTAATGGACAAACATCGGTCTTGTTTGGTATCAGTGTGTAGCTACATATGTCCTTCTTCAAATGAAGTACAAACAATCAAGTTTAACAATATGACGCCATTCATGCAAGCAAAATTGTATTTAGCTATTTGGTGTGGGTTGCCAAAGTAGCTACACTGGTTATAATACCTAAAAAATTAGAACCGAATATATTGTCAGTATTTGCTTTACAGTAGCATCATAAGAACATAAGTACCATTTTTGGCATGTTACACTGAGTAAAAATGGTGTCTTGGCAAAAGACACACTTTAGTGTCATCAATTTGAGAAATGTATCTATTTAGACACAACGTCATGTCTTAATACAAGAAGTTCCAATGCACGTCTATTGCAAGACACTAATTTACAAGTCAGGGTTTATGCAAGGCCACTTGGTTTGAAGACGTGTCTTTTGTCATAATTGGGAGGACATGTTGGCTGGAAGACGTGTCTTCGTGTCTTAGATTTAGATTATGATTTAGTGGTTCTAATTTTCTTTTATTTCTATTGTTGAAGGGACCGTCTATTGCCAAGACAGTCTTACATAGACGCCAAGACACATTTTTACAGGGTACGCAATATAATTATAAAGTATAGGCAAGGTGGCAGGCAAACCCCACCCAACCCCCACCACCATCATTCCGACTTGACGGGACACCCTGGCGCCCCTGAAGGTAGTACTCCATCTAACTATAAATAAAAGGATTAATAAACTATACATAAAAGCCTAGTCATATTCGTTGCTTTTGTGGCGACAGGGGATAATTAGTCTTGGTTTTTTGTGCGACAGTGAATCATCGTTAGGGGGTGGTAACTGCCCCCCCTCATGGTTGGAGAGGGTTAACATCATGGACTTGTGGACCTTGTTTTGTTTGGTGAGGGATATTCGTATAAAAAAGGTCAACAAATTTAGATCAAAAATGGCTATGGAACCGATTGTAAGACGCAAATAAACGTAATCGAAACTTATTAAAGCCCACTCTAACTTTATATCTAGCTCGAAAATGCACCTCTAACTCTAATTCGAACACTAAAAGGAATTCGTAGCGAAACCTAAAAGCAACTCGAAACTCTCAAAGCAACTCGAAATCCAACTCTAAAAGGCAACTACGAACTCGAACTATAAAAAGGCAACTCGACTCTAAAAGCAACTCGAACCTCTAAAAGCAACTCGAACTCGACTCTAAAAGCAACTCCGAACTCTAGGCAAATTCGAAACCTCTAAAACAACTCGAAACCGAAACTCTAAAAGCACTCGAACTTAAAAGCACTCGACACTCGAACGCGACCCTATAATCGAACTCATAAAAAAATATTACTCATTTACCTTGCCCAAATTTCTTGCAGAACAACTTTTACGGGTCAAATGACTGCATTATATAATCTTATTTGGACTGATAATAAATAAAACATTAATTTATTGGTGGATAAAAATGTTTTCAAGATGATATTAAAAAAACGATGAGCTAAGTCATAGACAAAACCCACATTACATAAAATTGTGTTAAATGCGTTGGGCTCTGCAATTATAAATGCGTTGGACTGCAACAAAAAGAATGTACATTCTCAACTTTATGAAAGTAAACCTATGTTTTTTCACACAAAACTCAATAACAATATCAATATATTCATATGTCATGAAATTTGGGTTAAACCTTGCCTGGACTTAGGGTCACTTCTGACCGATTCACTTCAGTGGTGCCATTGTTTTAGGCCAGTCAACTGGAACTCTTTCTCAAAATTAGCGAGACATAGCAATTTTGACCGCAGATTGCCTCGATTTTCTAGCCAGAGTGTGTCTCGCCACGAGGCAGTATATCAATGATGAAACTGCACCCGATATCATGTGCCCCACACTTGTTACCGACGGGAGGTCATGATTTGCTTATCTTTATCCCTAAACTCCCTGGTGTTTGAAGCCCATGAACTCGGCATAGCACGAGTCCAGGTTAAGTGTTTTAAGGATAACTCTTTGTGTCGTCACAAAATGATGATAAAATGATTAGCTCTAATCCAATGTAGTAATTGGACAGTACGAAGAGTTTGTTGCTCATTACATCCTAATTCGATCTTTTAATGTGGCTAAACTGCTTTTTTACAGCGGTTATTTCCAATGGAAACATTAATGTTAATATTTGTTGCAGCACCTATCTTTAAAAAAGGGGAAATTGGTGCGGTTGGACTTAGAGATATTGGTGGTTCTGCGCAAAAACGCACAGTGCGTTTTTGTCGTAAATAGCGCCTCAATTTGGTTTTAATTAAATGGGTCATGCAGGTTACTTGTTTTCGCGGTGGTAATATCTTAAACACTATGACTATACCTTTATGACTTTTTCAGGGAATTAGCTAACAGTCCCATCTTACTACAACAAAGAATAGTAGTCACGTTACTTTTGTTCAAAAACTTAGGGCGCCAAGTGACCGTTTTTTTTGGGACACACGGTATAATTATTGACAATTATTTATATCGCCGCACACGTCGTTATATGACGATGAGTCCAATGAAATACAGAATTGTAATAAATACATGTATTATAAAATATAAACAAAGGTTTTTGATATCGTACGTTTTGGTATTGTCCCAATGGGTTCAACGGATTAAACGAGATCTCACCACCAAAACTAGGACCATGGGACAGACCAAATACCAACTGTATAAACAAAATCTGTTAGTCCCCATCTGGGGGGTAAGGGAAAACCAATGTAAATCATAATAAAATTATTACGATCACATAACTGTCTGTCCCGCACATAAATGGACATTTTTTAAAAAAATATATAAAATGTCACCTCAATTCTTTTTCCCAATAGCAGAGACCACTGGATATGTATAGAATTCAGCTAACCATGAGCTAAAGATAGTACAATGGGCCGCCGGGTAGTAGTGGCCATTGTTATAGCAAGGTGTTTACCACCTCCACGATTCGGGATGAGTGACAAATATAACCCGTCCTCTCCACAATAACTAACCAGTGTACATATAATATAGGTGTTGACATAAAATCTTTCTTCTGAAAACGTGGTAAATTGAATAGAAATGAAGTTAGCAATAAGTTACGGATTTGGTTCTGCACGAAGTTGTTAGGTCAAGCTTGCCCAGCAACATTCATCCTGAGGTTGTTCATGTTTCTTCATTGCTAATATAAATGATTGAAAAAATTGAAAAATATGGGCCAAAGTTAATTGGAACACGCACTATAGAAAGCTCAATATTATTTATCTGTGAATGAGGTTAAGTATTTTATCCTGAAAATTACTCAGTCTAAATTGGAGAGCATACAGCTGAAATCTCTTCAGTTGCGGCGTCAGGTTTATTATAACAATGGTCCTCCATTCCCAGATGAAAGGGAATTTGAATTGGTTTTTTCTACACCGCATACGGGCCGGTGATTGATGAATTCTTTAATCCAATTGTTGTGAAAGTCTCTGTGTAATCCAACTAGGTCACTGATATGGGGAAATGAAATTGAAGAGTAGTGACATTTTATTTTTTTCAAGAAACATGTGCCCGTTTTATTTGTGGGAACAGACGACGATTATATGCTTTTAAAAGTAATTAGAATATTTCGAATTGATTTAGCCCCTATACCCCCCGAGGAGACTACAAAAAAACAGCATAGACAGGACCTGTTCCCATCGACTAACGGGAACAGTACCAAAACGGGTTAAGATACCAAAACGGCTTCCCCCCCCCCCACGTCGGCCCCCCCCTTCAACACCCCCAAGCCACCCCCCACCCAACAGCGAGATTCTCCCACATTACCCCTGGTGATTTTACGGTTTCCCGTTGAATCTACTTTTTCAATTTGGATATTAAAAAGAGCAGATACCACCACGCCTCGTGTTTTCTTTTATCGGTTATGTTTTTGACTTTTAACTCCAACCCTCTCCCCTTTATAACCGGGCTCTGACTCTCTACAGAACAGACTATTGCGCACTCGCCCCCACTTTTGA
Source organism: Ophioderma brevispina (assembly GCA_023653785.1). Classification (NCBI taxonomy): domain Eukaryota; kingdom Metazoa; phylum Echinodermata; class Ophiuroidea; order Amphilepidida; family Ophiodermatidae; genus Ophioderma; species Ophioderma brevispina. The sequence goes on from JAMKCH010035712.1 coordinate 7,528, forward strand.
CCACGTCCTGCAGCCGGCAAAAAAAGGCGCAACCAAAACCAAGCTACCCAAGAAAACTGTTCTTCTTGGTGTCAAACGGATATTTATATTAAAGCGAGATTACAAACAGATGACTGTGCTTATTCCATTCAAGTTGAACACAAAGGGACAGATACCAAAACGAGAGACGACCCCCCAGATACCTAAAACGACTGTGTTCAACGAAATAAGAAAATGATTAAAAGGCTAGATACACGCCAATGACGTCTGCTTATTCCGTTTGAACACAAAAGCGCATTATCAAACATGCCAAAACGGTTTGCGTTTTTGAACGGATTAAAGCGAGATCTCACACGGAATGAATGTGCTTATTCCGTTGAACACAAGGCGCATAACCCAAAACGGGAAGATACCCAAACGGCTTGGTTCAACGGATTAAAGCGGCGATTACAAAACGGATGACTATGCTTATCGTTCAAGTGAACACAAAGGCATATTACCCAAAACGGGAAGATACTAAAACGGTCTTCTTGTGTTCACGGATTTTTAAAAAGGGAGGATGATTACACACGAATGAATGTTCTTTCTTCAGTTGGCACTGAGGCGATACCAAAACTGAAAGCTACCAAAAACGGCTCGTAAAACACGTATATTCAAGAGGTTCTATATAGATAGGAGGCAAAACGTTACGTACTTTAGAAATTTCCCCGTCTCGCATGTTTTGCCGACCAAAAGAAAAACAAGAGTCCAACAATAGGAAAGACTTGGGCTGCCTCGCTTCTTCCACATTACTGTGGGTGCCGCTTTCCATCACCACGAATCGGTAGTTAGTGATACAAATTAATGTATGTGTTAGAGGTGGCCAGGTTTAATAATAGTGTACCTGGATATCATTGTGCTCAGATACTCTTTTTTCTCATAATGCAATGCGCGCTTAGGTGAAACGATTGTATTCATTGAGGCGGTTTATTTTAAATCAAGACGACCTGACGTGTCATTTCATTGTGGGATGGCCATGGGTAGGACAAAAATGGACAACCACCCAATCGCACCCAACATCAACAACTGAGTTTGGAGATTGTTTGTATCGAATGACATTACCTCTTCCCATTTTCCCTACATTTCCTTTCCTTGCTTTCGATTTTTCAGTTTACCTGGGTGTATCACGCACCCAAAACTAATAATTATCCCGTATGCAATATTCAAAATTGTCAGCGCCCAGCACGGACGGCTGGTTTTGAATGGGTTTCACCCCCTTGCGTATATTTACATTACCCATTAATATGCATACATATATATACATAAAATTGTTCATTTTGATGACATACTTCGCAGAAGTAAAACCATTTTTTCTCTATAAATAAAATAATAAAAATCAAGGTTTATTTTTAATCTTCAAATCGTGGCATTTAGGCCAAATTGACTAGGGACTGTACAACTATAATTACTGACAGAAAAAATTGCAAACTTGGAGGCAGCAGCTAAACAGCGCCATATTGCCAACATTCAAACACACTTACACGAAAAACACACACCGGATGGTAGTGCAAGCTTTCATGGTTCATTTGCCGATTTCAATGAACATGGAGAAAGTGGCAATCAGGCTTTTAATTCAAATATTGTTATTACAGAACAAATCCCCAATGGAGTTTATTGTGTTCGAATTAAATCTAGCAAGTGGTCCCCTGCCCCTGAGATCGATCCGTACGGACCCTTTGGTGCAGAGGCAAGCTTGCATAACCAGCTAGACTTTACGCCACTGCCATTTATTATAATGAATACTATTATAATTACCATGTATTGGGTATGGCAATTGTAAAAGGTGCACATTTTCATGAATTAATGAATAAAATGCCATCTCCCCTTTCTTTTCTGAACTATCATTGATCAGGGGACATACCACATCGGCTACATTGACTAGCAAATAATGGCGGTATTTGATAGGTTAATCCACTTCAGCGGAAAAAGCACTTCAGATTCCCTTGTTTATTTGGAAAGCGAGGTGGTTTTTACTGTCCATGTAGTTGAATAGATGTCAGGAGTTATAGACAGCCATCACCGCCCAGTTAGGGTCAGACGTTTCGCCATAGAAGTCCAAAAAGTACGCAAAGGAGGTATTGCATTGATTCCGTCATGCTCTGTGATGTGGTTCACGTAGCGCAGGACGGAAACAATGGCTATACCTCATTGTATCACTGACCTCTTTACACATGGATAGCGGATGGGGTCAGAATCGCAGATTGAAACATCAGGAAGTGGGTTTTTGACCCATACAAGATGGCGGGAAACAATTGCCATACACCTTGTCCAACAATAGAACATCTGTGTGGAATATGTGACCAGCAGGTTGGTTGCATGGTTCCGCCAAATTGTATGGGTCAAAAAACCAACTTTCCTGTTGTTTCACTCGGCGACCACTCAATGTGTGACCCGCTATCATGTGTAGAGGTAGGGATTTGTATACGGGCGTCTACCCAGTTTGGATTGAGCTGGCCCCGTTCGCGATTAAAATCAACTTAGGTTTACTGTGGAGTTCAATAGTTTTGATGCTTATTTCAATCATTTATGAACAAAGAACTGAACAAATCATGGTGGAAATGTTGCTTGGTCTAGCTGTGATCTAAACATCTTTTGAGAACAAGCTCCAGAAGTATTGCGGGCCTATTCTAGTTCAATTTACCACCATGTATTAGAAAAATAAGAGGGGGTCTACGACCGGGGCAATAACAACATGGTAAATTGAATAGAAATGGGGTTACGCGGCAAGTTAAGTAGTTAAGTTTTGTTCTGCACAAAGTTGTAAGGTCACAGTCTGCCAAACAACTTTCTTTCATGATTTTTTGAATATCTTTGTTTCCTTTCGGAAAAATATTGAAATATACGGTCAAAGTAATTGAACGCACAGTTTAGAAGCTATATGTTATTTATTGTGAAAGAGGACAAGTATCTTGTGCTTTACGTCATTGGAAAGCTGAATCTTAATTCGGGTGTGATGATGAGGACCTGAATCTTGTCAACTGTATGGGTATAACAATGGATCTGTAATTCCAAAAGTAATTTGAGTGGCTTATCCTCTGCATTCAGAGCGGATGTACTGGATATCAACAGTGATATTATTATTTGCTCGAGTCATTGCAGCAATGATGTACATCCTTGGTCACTGATATTTCGGAAAAGAAAATTGAACATTGCATTATTTATTTTCAATCAAATGTGAACTTTGGCACTGGGACATACCAGAGTATGAAAGGAAGAATTAGACAATATACTAACTGCGCAGAAATCAGTTACTTCGCAGGGATCAAGTTAGACCGCTCCTCCTATTGAGACTAACAGAACACGGAAAAATGTCAATCCATACTCTTACTCCTTAAGTGTTGACATGAGGCAACCAACCACTCTTTGCACATAGAAAAGAGTCGTCACCTAGTCGCCGGGGGAGAGAGGGAGCGAAAGTTGCTGCCCACTGCGGTTTTCCCACAATCTTCGAGATTTAAGTCAGTAATTTATAATTGAGGTGAAAGTTTAAAATTTTGTTAAAAAAAATACACGGGATATTAAGAAAAAAATAAACGTGTTGATTGAACATGTATCAAAGTCTTAGTTATCACGATCACAGATGAAAGTCATAAAAAAGCGTCACGCATTATTTCTATACCATTAATACATTCATCCATGTCTTCTTACTTCATTAACAGGATTGTTTAAAGGCGACTCAGATATTTCCCGTGAGGCGCGCACTCATTTTTCAAACAAAGGCGTGGTTGTTTGTTTTTTGCATATCCGTGAATGCTTGTCCAATACTAATCACTGTTGTGAAATAAACTAAGCTAAAACCCGAAGTCTTCATATAGAAAATCACACCTTTGTTATAAAAGTCGGATTCCGGAATTTTCTGTTATACACGGTATCCTAGGCAATGTGTGCCATATTTGCATAATATTTACTGCATAAAAAGAAAAATCCGATTCATCTACTTTCGAATTAAGCATTTTAGGTTACTATTCTTACGTTCTAGATGACGATATTAATACTGCACAACAAAATTATATAGTCAAACTCTCTGATTCAGCCGAAGCTACGTTAATCTTTATTGTCAAAAAAACAGCTATTTTTTTACGTGAATGAAATGATGCATGATCTAAAACAATTGGCATTGGGGAAAGTAAAAAGAACTGTATTAACGCTTAAGGTGGGGTGGGGGGGGGGGGGCTAGGGACCCGCAAACTACATTTTCCAGTTTTGACAACACCAAACGTGATGTTTATAAGTATGTAAAAAACTTACAGAAAGTAAAACGATTACACATACAAACATTAAAGCAATTAAGTTTTAACCAATTATCAAAAGTTTAACCTTTGCGTTATAGCACAACCTTGTATAACAAAAATATCATATTTAAGCTCATATTTATTTCATTATTAATATCAGTATACAATGTTGAACAATAAACATGAAGAAATTAGTTATATCGAAAAACCAAAATAACATTATAAAGTAAGCATACACTTAAAAAACACAAGACAAAAACGTGTGCCCCCAAAATTATTATTTATAATTTGATAACAAATTAGATTTCGCATAAATTGTAAAAGGCTGACTGTTTTTGAATGTTAATGGCCCAGTGTAAGAGTTCCAAAGGATTTGGATACTTGGGAGTTCTATATGAAACGTCTACCCAGTTTGGATTGAGCTGGCCTCATTCGCGATTAAAAAAAACTTTAAGGTTCTACTGTGAGTCAATAGTTTTGACTGTATATTCCATCATTGAGTGACAAAAGAACTAACAAAAACTCACTGGTGGATTGTTGCTTGGTAAGCTGGTTGACCTAACATCTTTGCGAACCAAGATCCATAACTAATTGCGGGACCCCCCTCATTTCGTATTCAATTTAACTACCATGTCTTTTGAACAATAACAAAGGAGGGGGTCTAGCGACTGTGGCTAAACACATGGTAATTGAATAGAAAGGGTTATGCGGCAAGTTACTGTAAGTTAGGTTTTGTTTCTGCACAAAGATGTAAGGTCACAGTCTGCCAAACAACTTTCTTTCATGATTTTTTGTTGATCTTTGTTTCCTTTTCGGAAAAATAATGAAATATACGGTCAAAGTTAATTGAACGCACAGTAGAAGCCTAATGTTTATTTATTCGTGAAAGAGGACAAGTATCTTGTGCTTTACGTCATGAAGCTGAATCTTAATCGGGTGATGATGAGGACCTGAAATCTTGTTCAACTGTATGGGTAATAACAATGTATCTGTACTTCCAAGATAAAAAAATAATTTGAAGTGCTTTATCCTCTGCATACCGAGCGGATTTAGTGGATATCAACAGTGCTATTATTTGCTCGAGTCAATGCAGCATGATGTATATCTACTGGTCACTGATATTTAGGAAAAGAAATTGTAACATTGACATTTTATTCATTTTCAATCAAATGTGCAACTTTTGCACTTGACATACCCCAGAGTATTGAAAGGTATAATTAGACAATAATAACTGCGCAGAAATCAGTTACTTCGCAGATATACGTAACCAATGTCCTTATGCAAGCACCTTTCTCTCTTTGATCTCATGGAGTAATATAATTGAGTAAAATACACGGATTATTAAGAAAATAAACGTGTTGATTTGAAATGTATCATAAAGTCCTAAGTCACACGATCACAGATGAAAGTCATAAAAAAGCGTCACGCATTTATATTACCATTAATACATCCCTCCCTGTCTTCTTACTTCATTAACAGGATTTTAAAGGCCGACTCAGAGATTTCCCGATGAGGGCGCACTCATTTTTCAAACAAATCGTGTTTTTGCATATGCGTAATGCTTGTCCATATACTAATCACTGTGTGAAATAACTAAGCTAAAAACGAAGTCCTTCATATAGAAAATCACAACTTTGTTATAAAATTCCGGATCCGGAATTTTCGTTATACACGTTATCCTATGCACTGTGCATAAATATTTACTGCATAAAAACGTAACTTTCGAATTAAGCATTTTAGGTGACTATCTTAAGTTGTAGATGACTATATTTAATTACTGCACAAAAAATTATATATTTCAAAATCTCTGATTCAGCCGAAGATACGTTAACTTTATTGTCAAAACACACAGTATTTTTTCGTGAAATGAATACATTGATCTAAAACAAATTGCATTGGGAAAGTAAACGAACTGTATTAACGCTTAAGGTGGGGGGGGGGGCTAGGGAACCCCAAACTACATTTTCCCAGTTTTGACAATCACCAAACGTGATGGTATAATCAAAGTAAAACATACAGAAAGTAAAACGATACACATACAAACATTAAAACAATTAAGTTTTAACCAATTATCAAAAGTTAACCTTTGCGTATAGCAAAACCTGTACTAACAAAATATCATATTTCATATCATATTTATTTCAATTATCATACAGTATCATATACAATATTGGACATAAACATGAAGAAATATTTATATTGAAAAACCAAAATACATATTCATTACGCATACACTTAACACACAAGACGAACACGTGCCCCCAAAATTATTATTTATAATTTGATAACAAATTAGATTTAAGCATAATTTTAAAATGCTTCACTGTTTTGAATGTTTAATGGCCAATGTCAGAGAATTCCAAAGGATTGGATCAGATTTTCTAATAGCTTGATCAGAAAACACCTTTTTAAATTTGGAGATACTATAATCATGAGCATTTCCTGTGTGGTAATTGCGTATTTCAATGTGTTTAATAAAATACTTGTTAAAGTTCTCAGGAAGCTGCATGTGTAAAAAAAAAAAAAAATAATGTTTGTACAGAAATGGCTCCTAGTTCTAATTTTAAAGTATCAAGCACAGTCAGTACATTAAAATGACAAAATAGTGGCCAGAGCGGCATCTATATAGTGACTATTTTTATATAGTTCTGAGAGCCCATTTTTTGCAGATTAAATATCTTATCTAGATAAAACATGTTTTCGCGCCACTATGAAAATACGCATAATTATATATGGCAAACAAGTGTAGGCAAGTACAATGTATACTGTATACGATAGGTAAAAAATTTGCTTTACTTTATTTATAACCCAATATTTCTTGAAATGGATTTTTTTGATATAGCGTGAATATGGTACTTCCATGGTAGATTTTCATCATAATAACTCAAATAAATTTAGTAGTGTTTACCCCACTTATCACGAGAAACATTATCTAGAAATTATATTAAGGTCCTTAGTATGATTGATTTCACCGTCATTATGCATTGACATAATTAATCATTTTGTTCGCATTTGATGAAGTAATATTTTGAGTTTTGTTACTAATAAATTTTTTGAGAATATCAAAATCTTGAGCACACATGATTAAGGTGAAAATCATTATCGACACGGTTTCTACGAATAGGTGTTTTTTAGGTCTGAGCAATTAACCTATATTTGTTGCTATCATAAAGGCTGCTTCGATTATAAGTGGTATTGCATCCATCCACCTTATTAGGGTCCGCACTGATTTCAAAATCTTTTCCCAACTGTTTTCTTCCGCCATCATATTTTTTGCATTTGTCTAACTTTCAGATAGGCATCTTACAAATTAAAATCCATCGCCCCCGTTAAACTAGATATTTATTTAGTGCGGGTCCTAAGGACCCCGTTGTCCACCAACGGGAGTGGTCAGTAAACATATTAATTAATTTCTTATTAAAAAAAAAAAAAAAAAAAATTTTACCTTTTTAATATTTAAACAAACATTCATGCCATAAACATAATATACAATTCAGTTAACCCTTTATATAAATGCTGATGCGATGAATCTTGCTTTTGCCATATCCGCCACTATATAAACCAATGGGAAAGTTACACGTTAAACAATGCCACCTACCACAAATAGGACTATAAAATTACATCATTTCTTCTGTTCAATATAGTAGAAGGACCTATAGGAACACAGTCTTATTCACACCTTTTTCATTCCACATCAATTTTGTGGGAAACGAAAGCCCGTGTAATATTAATGTTCTCTCCTTTTCCGATTTTTTTCTGAAAATATTTTTCGCCCCTAATTTTTTTGTTTTCCTTTGTGGAATTCCATTTTAATTGGCTTAATTGTTAGTGTCTTATGGACCTGCATGTGCCATTAATAAATTTTGTGCAAAATTCCCTTGAAATACCGTTTTCTTTCTGTAGGGGACCCCCCCCCCCGTGTCTACCAACGGAAGTAGGAAGATTGGTCCCTTAAGTACTAACAAAGTTAACATATAATTTTTACCCTCAAGCGAAGCATTTTTTCAAATGTAAGGTACAGCTTAGAGACAAGAAGTAATACTTACTATCAGCCAAAGTTTAATATAATTCTTTTGAAGGAAAAACACAGATGTAAAGGTCTCCCCTCCAAAAATCACCATCCAAAATCACTTGGTGGACCGTTAATGGTCGAACGGAATACACCTAATATCTATGAATACTAACAGATTAGATTTTAGGTGTATAGAGAGGCATAACGAAATGAGGTTTTCTTATAAATTCACCTCTGCTGAAATATCATATGTGCCATGTGGATATACTACTGTTTAACATCCTAAATGCTTCTACACACAATCGATTCTACTATTGCAAGGAAATATGATTGAATAGGTTAAAACACATTCAATTTTAATACGTGGATCCGTAAATGTCATGTATGTTCTTTTCTTTCTTTCTTTTCTTCAAACTTAAGGACTCTGTAGAATTCGTCGAGGGAAAAAAAAAACCTCCCTGGACTCAATAGCTTTACTTCCCGGATTATTTGGACTTCAAGTGTCATATACATTCGCTCACTATCATGACGTCTCTGTAGTGACACAATAGACTGTTTCACTGCCATCACCACTAGGAACATGCTCACGTGCTTCTCTTACCTCGTTAGATATCTCTTCCAATAATTTACAACCCAGAAGTATGTTGTTGTCACAAATGTGACACTTAAGATGGTTGCCCCCCCATGTACCACTGCTAAGAAGTATAAGATAGTATCTGTATCCCTCCTCAGGACATGACATCTTGCAGTCGCCGGAATAACAGGTCCCCTTTGTTTGTGCCCTGTCACGTCTTTAACTAAACTAATTCTTGGGTAGGGTTTAGCTCTTATTTGGCTTATCAGAATCGAATCTGAACTGTAAGAGGCCGACGTTACATGAATGTTCTCCTTTCTGGGAATCCGGGACTTGTCATTGTACAAACACACACAGATCCGTGGTGTAATGGTTCTATGATTACAGACACTATTCGATACGGTAGTTCCAACATCGTGGTGTTAGGGACAGTGCAAGTAACATCCTTTTTGACTCTGCCACCTCCACCGCAGTTCAACTAGAGATTTGTCGTCTCAGAATTACACGTAGTTGGCAATTTAAGTCACCTGCATTTATAACACCTGATCGGGTAGCCTCGACATGTAGGAAAAGGTTTATGTGGAAATGGGGAAATAATATTGATATCGAGCAGAATCTTAGCATATCGCTAAATTCTGTCATGAATAAACATTACAACAGAATTTTACCATGGTCATTAGTGTTACAATCCACAAGCGACGTTCATGAAATAGACAATGCTTCCATCAAAAATGCTCGTTCAGAAAAACCACACGCTGCCTTCATATGATTCCCTGTAACTTTCCCCTGCTGTTATTTCTGGCTCAGTGCGTTTATGTATAACTCGGAAAAAATTGACCGTAAAGTCTTCCTGCATATTCCATATTTGACAGCTATGGCTAAAATACCACCAATTTTCCACTGGATTTTGTAGGAGACGTTACTTCAAAGTCTTGTTTTCAGGCGATTTTGTTAGCCATGGCGGACGCAAGCAAACGCAGTATCAGCAAGGTGAAGATATAGTCGACTCCATATTTACATATTCAGGGATACACCTTACACACAATACACAAAAAAGAAAAGAAGACAAAAAAGAGCCTCATTCACATCATTGTCTGCGAATACATCGTATCAATTATATGACTCGGTAACACACTACCGTGAGACAAAGAAATCGCGCAACCCACAAATACTACTCTTCGGAGATTAAAATACAGTTATCTGTGAAGATGTATTTTAAATCCAAAAGGAACACGACTTACTTGGCAGTCAAGGTGGTTTTTTCAACTAAATATGATTCCAATCCTTGACAATAGCGTCGAGATTTTAGAACCAACCTACTCAATTATAATAATATTATGATTTTTTTTTTTTTTTTTTTTTTTTTTTTAATAATTTTATTATTTAGGTTATAAGCTCATTGAAGATGGGCGTGCCTTACGATCACCCGACCAATCCCGACAAAATATTCGGACTAGATCTCCTTTATAGTTTTTGCGGTTCATCATCATTGTGAATGTTGTTATTTGAAATTATTCTGTGTAATATTTTAATATTACATTTCAAATATATTACCACATTAACGTTTAAGTAGATTTTTACAGAAATAATAATGCCCCCCTACTTTCCGCATTTCGCAGAGTCATATATAAGTGGCCAAATTGAGGTTATTGGTGGTTTTGAACTTGTTAGGGGTCAGAAATTATAATCTTTTTTTGCCAATTTCAAAGTTTAAGATGTGGTTTTAGGGGTCAATTCTTGCATCAGCTCTGATCTGAGGCAAGAAGTTAACACGTACAGCCATGACGCCAGTGTTTCTAGATTATAGAACAAAAAATGTTTTGTTATCGTCAACTATTTGAAAATATTATGAAATAAATTATTATGAATATCTTATTATTCATCTCTGAATAAACAAGGACCAAATATGGGCTTTGTACGTCAATAGTGATTTTCAGACAAACTCTAGAAACAACTGGTTACGATCTCAATTCGTGAAAAATCGGGAAGTTACTCACTATCTTGGTGCTGAAACATATGATTAAAATCATATAGGTAGGGGAACTAAGACTATGAATTGCATAGGACTACTTTCCATGTGTAATAAGGCAGAACATTTTCTTCCAAATTGTTTCAAAATAAACAGATCAATAATGTAAACCATGCATATCTTCGATCTGAGTGCAAGAAGTTTCCACGTCCAAAATCAATATTATATTGATTTATTTTTTTCGATTTTCTTGCTACATATTTACAAAACTTATAATGCTTGTAACTAAAAAGGCCAATTCTTGTAACTAAAAAAATACAAAAATGGACTTGGTAACTTCGTTGCCTCATGTCTTCAATTAAACAAATCAAACCTTGGGATCAACGGATGCATATTGGAGCACAATGATATCATTAATTTTGGGTCTTGTACAAAAGGAACCTAATATAAAATAAGCCAAATTTACGAAAATATAAAATCATTGTTCCGTTGTGATTTGATATACCCAGTTATTGAAAAAAATGAATTTTTATTAAACTGGGCAATTTAATAATAACACATTTTTATCACATAAATAATCCCCCATATATACCTTGAATATCATGGGGTAAAAGTACACATACGTATACAAACTAATTATTGGGCTTAAAGCAAGTAATAACGAGAGCTAGACTTTTCCTTAAATTCATGAAAAGGGAATATACTTTCTTGTTAATTGTTTATTTTCTGCCCAGACACAAATCCACAGCAAGATGGCTGTAACATGCTACAAAGCCACAGAGGAAAACATGACAAATTTGAATTTTCCTTTACTTCCACAATATCAGTTTTTACCAGTTTTCAAATGTCATCTTTCCTCTTTTCAAAACTAACGATCTGTAGAATTCTTCAAAGACTTCCCTTGGCATCAAGACTTTACTCCCGAATTATTTGGATCTTCAAGTGTCATGTACATTCTTTCATTATCGTGACGCCTTGTGTGTGACACATAAACTGGTTCACTTCCATCGCCACTAGGGACACTCTCTGTGCTCCCTTACTTCATTTGAATTTTGCAATATTTGCAACACCAGATGCCTGTTGCCGGCAAAAAGGTAAGCATTAAGATGGTTGCTCCCATTGTACCAGCGGCCAATACAGAATCGGTCCTTATTTCACAGACAGGCATTCTTGCAGGTACCGGAAACATTACTATTTTGATTGTTCACTTGATGTGGTGTCCCTTTTCTGCTTTTTGAGGTGGTACAGTGCTCATTTGTTTATCAACGTTTAAAATTTATTTTTCACAGGCCCGTTTACTGTACCTTCCTATCAGAGAATCCTGTGCTTTGCCATTGTACATAAAAACACCTCCGGTGTGTATGGTTCTGTCACTAATGCAATCTGTGAAGACACACTTCTTATATCAGTTGCATTTCGTGGAGAAAATTTCACATCTTTGTTATTACAGGCCCACCAGTTCAACAAGCTGAGACGTTCTTCTCAGATGAACTGTAAGCACAAATTTATCACCTACGTTGAATATTAATTGATTTGGAACTATCTGCCACGTTGATTAATTTACTTGAAAGGAAATATTTTCAATGCGATTGAATCCCGTGCAATCTCAATTACGGTAACATCCGTCAAGAAGAAACTTTGCAGGCATATTTACCTCGGTCGTTTTTGTGTAATGTCCACTATTGCATAAAATAGACAAACTTCCATCTACAAATGCTCTTTTACCAGAAAAACCCGCTGCCGTAGTGATGATCGCATATAGGTACCCCGTTTTTATTTGTTCTGTACTTCTATGGTTCACACGGACAAATTAACGGGTAGATCATCCGCCATATTCCTATTTGGCAATTAATCGCTAAAATACCACCAACTGTTAATGATGTGTAGGAGTGTTAATTCTACTCTAATATCCGCCGGTTTCAGACCTAAAAATTCAACAAATTAATCAGAATCAGTAAACTGAAAATTTCAGGCGAACGCCATATTTCAATACGAGTTTTACGGTGACGCACCTTATACATGTACTATCGCGCATAAACCTCGGGTATTGATTTCACAGCGTGTCTGTTGTTATTGAGGTCTGAGTCTGTGAACACAGCACATGAGCTGAGACCAAGAAAGATCTTCTATTAGCACGGTTGCTTCATTCAAAGATAATTTACAGTCATTGGTGGAAACGTTCATAATCCCATAAGAATCTCCCTATTTTGGGACATCAACCGATGAGCTTCACATTATGACTTCTCTTCTACAGCACGTCCCGAGAAATTCCATCAAGAAACCTAGCTCATTAAAATATATTATAGCTTATTATGGAGGTCTCTTCATTTTTATGCAGCTCACATAATGTATATAATAATTGTGATAGGTGGCGTGTCTCACTGCTTGCAACATACCACTATCTAATGGTTAGAAAGATTGTACATGATATCATTGCTTATCCACGCTTAAACCCATACATAAGAGTGGTCGCCTTTTCATGTTTTCATGCATAATTTAAGATAAATTTGAACTTTAATGTAATATGGTACAAATTGTCTTCTTTTTTAAGAAGCACAGTGTTAAAGACTACATAAATGTGAGTAAATACTTATTATTAAACTAATACATTGAACCAACCTAGAAATTATCATTACAAACAGAAAACTTAGATTCATGTTGTTTTCGGTTTGAATTTACATCCACCCTTCCTGTTGCACGACCTATTGCCTGTGACGTTTCGTTGCCGCTATATCGATCACTCTGCCTCACGCTAAATCCAGTTTGAAATGAATTTAACGTTATTGTCAGTAATCACTATATGCATTATTTTGGGTAAGAGACGGCCGATTCAACCAACGTAACTCACCGCAACTCAGATGCAATGAAAGTATGAACGAACCTTTAGCTTAAGTACTTTTTGCTAATACTTACTCTCTAATAAAGTTCACAGGCGTGATTTCACTGTTAAAGCGTGACTGAAGGGCTCCCTCTAAAAGAGTGAAAATCTTTATTTTGAATAGTTCATAATTTTGTAAATTATCAAAATAAAATAATTTTTAGTCATACATCCCCATTTTCGCAAAATTACAGTCCTTGTTCATGATTATTTTTTTCTGGGACGCCCTGTATATTCTTGGAAGGTGTGGAATTTCACTCTTTTCGGAGTGGCTTCTTTGCGATATTTGTATAGGGAAATTCATTTTTTGCGTTTAGAGAGTACGCCATGCTGCTAATTGATAAGATACTAGCTTAGCTGCAATACTTGTACAAACCTGACTCTGAGTGAGACCAATTTTCAACGCCAGGTCAACATTCCTACGGCCGGATAAATCTCATGTCGCACACGCCTGGCTGCAACCAATTTTCAAGGAACGCCGCCAAGCGTTAAGGTAGTAAGCTTGCCGTTCAACGCTTGGCGGCGTTAGTTGCCAAATAACCATTCTCCTCCCCAGACGTCTGTAAAGAGATTTCATTTCGTGAACGAAATTTAACATTCAATTCAGTACAAGGTACACGATGACAAATCGTGATTGTTACCGTTAACATTTCAAGTGTAAATCTAAAGTTGAGCTAAAAATATTTATAAGGATGTCCATAAATATAAACATCTAATGTTACTACTAGACAAACAATTTATCTGATATGCACTCTTAAAAATGACCGTAAAAATAACTGTAAACAGTCTTTTTATCCTTTTTGAGTGCCTGGCCAGTTTAACACGCGTTGTTGTTTTTTTATGATCATTTTAACATTGTGCCTATTAATACCTTTTAAAATATATTTTCTTGATTGTACGATTATCAAATTATAGTTAAAACAATAGTACGATGCAACAAACGAAACATCCAAAAGCCCTACGCCATTAAGTGAAGAAAATTTTTATTCACAACATTGCATTCTACACGCATAGAATTTGCACAGTATTGGTGGTATTATTGTTAACATTCTAAAAAGTAATCTAGATCCTCGCTGATTCGAATTGACAATGCAGTTAAATAATTAAGGTATCTTGCTTTGCACAATAATCGGATACAAATATATCTGTTCATTCTGTCTATCTCTAATCTTGTCGGAAGTGTCTTTATTCTCATGATGGTTTGTGCGAAAGTGTATATTCTTTTTTATCGATATACTTATTTCTTCTGTAATGCAGGCATTAGTACATTAGGTCTTAGTCTATCTGCACCGCTCAATTATATAAATATGCAGCAAATTAAAAAAGTTAAAGAATTTGCATCGAGGTCATGATTTGGGCCGGGATTTCCATGACTGGAAAGACAAGACCGGCTGTGATTGAAGGATTAAACGCTGTCACGTGATGTCACACTAACATGTCTGCAGAATCTTGAAATATAGAATTTGCTGTACCGTTTTGGTTATTTAAAGATATCTTATGTAAATCACTAATTTAATCTTTGTAATCGTTTTCACTGAAAATATTTTACATATTTGACATTTAGGAAATATCCAAAGATGTATAAATAACAGTTTGAATAAGTCAATAATAATAATAATAATTATAATTAATCTAAAGGATGAGGACCAATAATAGTAATTGCGTTTTGCGCTCATCACAACAAAGAGGTTCGTCATTATTACATAGTGGTCAATATAGATATGAATATTCCATGTCGAATACTTTTTTGTGACGTCAAAATAGTCCACGTAAGATAAAAGCATAAACCAGCAAAAATTATAATATAGCTATACATTTCACTTTTGAAATCAATGGTTTTGTCAGGCCTAAAGCGCGTGATTTCATGTTTCAGTTTGGCATGTTTTTATTATCTTTTTCGAATACTGTTGACGTCACAAAGAATATTTCGCATCTAATATTCGTTACCGGCCCTTAAGCATATGATAGCCTTTGATATCTCTTTACCTACACATTTTTTTTTTTCACAGCTCATGGCAATCGTATCCAATTTGCGATTTAACTTCAAAATGAATTTTGTCTCGAACGATCAAATCAACCATTGAAAATGACTGTGTTAAACCTTGAGTGAGAAGTTGATACATAAATGGTGGCATGGTCATGGTGTTTTGATATTTCTTTAAAAGATGAAATTTTATTATTTTGCGATTATTTCGTGCTTTCTTGTACATTTCCATTTTTTTGTAAAAACCAATATTGACACAAAGGTATGGCAATTTTAATACCTCAAATCCCCACCCAACTTATCGTTACTTAATTGCTTTGTTTTATTCGCCATGCCTGGAAGGATTGACTACCCAAACGACAATTTTGTTCAAAACAACTTCAATTCCTGGATTCGCGCTTTTTACTCAGTGACCGTTAGAATTCTCAAAAACTTCCTTTGGCATGAGAACCTTACTCCTGGATTAGTTGTATCTTCAAATTGTCATGTACCTTCTTTTCATTGTCATGACGCCTCTGTAGTGACACATAACATTTTCACTTCCATCGCCACCAGGAACACTTCTACGTGCTTCGGCGATTTCACTGGATATTTTCTGATATTTGTAACACCAAATAATTGTTGTCGTAAGAAGTATGAACATTAAAAGAGTTGTTCCAGTGGTGGCAGTGGCCCAATAGAGAATAGCGTATTGATCTTCAGGAGCACATGAATGTTGCGTTTTAGTTTTTTGATTTTGCCTTTTGTTCCATTCTACAATTTCCGCAGTAGGTTTAGGAGATTTAGGTATGTCATGAGAGTCATGCAAATGTTCAATGGACCGAAGAGGCATATGCGTTCTCTTCCTGGAAATCCTGGACTTGTCATTGTACAAACAAATGATAGCTCCATTGTGGTAATTCGTCGCTATCATGCAACTTCTGTAAACATATCATCGCTTGTGGTATTTCGAACAGTAAAAGATACAGCGGTGTTACTAGAGCTCCACTTTAATTCGATCACGGGGAACGCTTTTTCAGACGCACATGTCAGTAGAAGCTTATCTTTCGGTTTGCGTTACTGAACTAAGAACATCTAGACCGCTTATATATTTTGTATCCGGAACGAATATTTCAATTCGTACTGAATCTCGTGCAATGGCAATAAAATCGCTTCCACCATAGATTAAACCTTACATAAATATTTTCCCTGGTCCGTGTGTGACACTCTGTTAAGGTTAAAAAATATACTACACTTGCAAAGCGGAGATGTCCTTTTAGCAAGGAAACTTCGCGATGGCTGCAAATACGTCTCTCCAGTTGTTATCTCTTCCGCCACGGCCATCATTAATGCGGAATATTTTAACTATGTTTTCGTTTTCTGATATTCCAAATTTGGCACCTATTGCTATAATACCACCATCGTACACCTTGCTTTGTAGGGGGTCGTTACCTCTACTCTAGTCTCTGCCGCTGCCGCACCATAGGAAAACGAAAATAGTGTCAGTGCCTGCTCATAACATATACATAAATGAAAGTAAACTCAGCTCAGACAAAGAAAGAAACTCTTCATCACTTGGAGTGAATGACAATCACATAAGACAGGAATCTGCAAGTTCGCAGATTACCCAACCTTTACGTAAATCAATGACGATTTTTCATAAAGAAATGCAATAGATGTTCAAAGGCGTCGAGAAAATTATCTAGCACCTAGCTTAATAATGAATAAACTATTGCGACGGTTGCTTGCATAACTATGCAACTAAATAATAATTTATGATAATTCATTTGTAACACCGATAGAGTATGTGCCACCTTTTAATTCTGGCTATGATCAGATGATAGCACCACCCTTATCAATGTGGCAACATCCCCGACTTAGCCTATTCCGTTTTAGTAAAACAAGCGACAACACAAAACCTTTCCCAACTTTAGCTGGAATTTGAAATCAGGGAATAACAAAGGTATATACAAGCGGGTTGAGTATGTGGGACAAGTATAACTGCACCCAAAAATGTTTAGTAACATTTTGATTTAAATATAATTACTAAAAAATGTTTGTCCCATGGCGTCTTATTACCAATACCTTTGTAAACCGTATGCAAGTGTACAGAGTGCAAGAGACATGATTACTTTTCGTTACAATGTCTCGACCCAAAAATGTCCCTAATTGTGCGATTTTTAAACTTTTCTGAATAGTTAATTATGTAAATGAGTAAACACACAAACGTAAACGCACCAATGTTAAAATGTTATCAACAGTCGTTGATTTGTAACACATAATGAATAAATGATGAACCACCATAAATGTGTCTATTATGTGGTTCATACCAATGAATAA
>JAMKCH010035713.1:0-148147 GCA_023653785.1 Ophioderma brevispina
CACCCAAATATTTTCTTTTCTCAAACACCTCCAAATCAATAACCAATATACATACAAAAAAATTCTACACTTGCGTCGAAACCAACAAACCCAATTTTTCATCCATCCTATACCGTAAACAATATGCATAGTATATAACTACTCCATATGGGAAACACGGCTTGCCTTCAACAAAGGACGTACCACGATACATTTGCTAAGGCAACGGATTTGATATTTTGCAGTTCTAAAGTTGGCAAATTTGGGTCTCTCTTTTCGTACTTTTGCTGAATATTCTTTGAGACTTGGTTGCAAAAATACCCCGAGTTATAACTTAAGTTTGATCTCAAGTAAAACAACGTCTTGGTTTATCATCTTTTATCCCGTGGCGACCTTCATCCAGGTTTTATTTACACGAAATCTACTCTAGTCCATGAACTCGCACTTGCATTTGACCTTAGTCCCTGGTAAGCCCTTGCATGCTTAGTAGATATGGTAACACTATCACCATTTCCATTTTCGCCCTAAGAACCCCACTAGAACCGGTTAATAGGTGCACACATAAACCATAGCATTCATAAGAGACGACAAAGCGCGCTCAAATGATGTCCAAAACTTGACCAAAGATACAAAAGTTACTCAAACTGACTCCCGTCACTGAAATTTAAAAATCAAGCCCAACACGAGCTTCCCCACGTGTCTGACTCCCACGGGCAGCTTTTGTCAGAAATGCCAATAAACGCCGACAGTAGAGAAAATAAGAGCCACATTAAAACCCGCCGCCTCGATCGCAATCCCATCATTCAATGAATGATGGTTAAAAATGAAAAAAAAAAAAATACTGCCAAATATCCCGCTATGATGGGAAAGGTGATTACCGGTGATTTTTCCCAAGCCAATTCATCTTTTATATCAGGCCACAGTTTACTTCCTTATATTAAATCACTACTTTAATCATTTTAAAGAGTAAAACTGATGGTCATCACTAGGTGACAGGTTGGTCTTTCATCACTGAGCTGCACACCTTAAATTCAGGTTTTCATTGAGCATTTAATGTTACAGAGGGTTATAATCGCACTGGTCTATTCAACCCGGATGACTTAAGCAATGACGCATTTTAAAGAAGAACTAGAGTTTTGCGGTTCTTCTCGGCTTCCGTGCTCCCTATATTCAAAGCCTATAAGCTGTAAGCCGCTCTCCAATGACCTTTGACCTAGCATAGGACCGTTGATCTCAACATATCAGATCCCTTGGTGCACCTATTACACAAGATTGGTTTCCAATTGGAAATAAAAAAAACTTTAACTTTTCAATTGATGTCGAAAAAAAGAACACTTAACACAATTTTTTAAAAACTTTAACAATTTAAGTGACACACACAACCCAACATACACACGCACAAAACGGATTGCTAAGTGGGCCTCCCAGCTATTCTGTTGGCCCACATAAAAGCAAATGCTGAAGTTATTTTATTGACAATTTTGCACAGGAAAAACCTGAGCAGTCCACCTGCTAATACCATATATCTTTTATAAGCGTCCAGCATTCATGGTTCCTCAATGGTTTTAATGAATGGCTTAACATACATCAAACAGCTCCATGGATCTCGGTCAATGTATTTAATGAGTTTTTATAATAATAATGCACAACTGTTTTGAACCATGCAAATTGTCTCTTGTTTTAGAGCAATTTTAAGCAATTTTAGCGTATCATCTGGTGGAGCTCCGCGGAATGTATTTTTAAAGTTTATTTTAAGGTACAAGACAACCCTCCCAAAAGTACATTAAAACTTGTTTTTTGATGCGTTCTACCTTTAATCTTAACATATTGGATCTCAGAAAAAGGTTTTTACATTTCCCGGAATTTTTAATTTATGGCCCCAAAAATCCGAAATTTCGAAAAAGTTACATCTCTGCATATAGGCCTACAAAGTTTGTTCTGTATGTTATAGTATACATATTTTTATGATCATGAGGGATCTTGTGAAATCTATTTGTCCCCGGTGAACTTGAGGGCGTGGGGTACTAAAATATTACCCCAACGTCCTCGCATTCACCGAGGGGACCAATACATTCCACAAAGATCCCGAATAAGGAATCATACATATTGTGTTTTAATATCCTTCAGATATATTTTTTGTTCATTGATTGGTTAAAAAGTGAAACTGAGCCTGAGGCCTACTTACAAAAAATAGGCCTTGTCTGTCTGTACTCTGTAGTCTCATGGCTAGCTAGGGCTATGCTAAGGCTAGGCAAGAGCTGACATTGGGACTGCCTTTTAGGCAGAGGAATTCCGGCCCCACTTCCGATATCACCAACCTTTTCGGTAAATAAAATGACGCTGACGTCTGTAACCTGAATTTTTACTCCGAATTTACTGGCATAAAGCATGTTTAGCTCACCTTTCTGTTTCCTCCGTGCACAGTCAATGCAGTGATGCACGTGTCCATTCCATGGCATTTAAAACCATAGCATCATGAATGGCAGTGGCCTATTAATAGCTTTATTTTAAAGACTAATTTTTGCTCAAAAAAAATAGCTTCCATCCCCGCTCCTGCCTGATGACCCGACCCCCTCCCCAATGATGGCAACCAAGGTGACATGAGGGCACAAGGTCAACATGAAGCCACAAGATTCACCTACCCCTGTCCACTCCCAAATGCACCTTACCCTTCCCACTCCCCGATGCAACCCACCCGGACCTCTCACCGAAGCACCAACCCCTCCCGACGCAACTTTCCACCACCTCCCAACACCTAACTTCCCCCAAAAAACCACTTGTTCCCTCCTAAAAACACTCCACCCTTCACTTCCCCAGGCCCCACCCTTCCACTCCCCAACACCCACCTTTTCCCCCAACACCTCAACCTTCATCCCTCCCCTACACCCCAGCCTTCCCCATGACATGGGTCAATGAGGTCATGGGAATCACTGAGGTTCATGGGGGCACTGAAGGTCAATGTGGTCACCGAGGTCACAGGGGGTCACCAAGGTCCACATGGGGTACCCAAGTCACTTGGGTTCACCAAGGTCACAGGGTCACCAAAGGTCAGAGGGCCGTCACCAAGTCAGAGGGTCACCAAGGTCACATGGGGTCACCCAAGGTACATGGGGTCACCAAGGTCACATGGGGTCACAAGGTCAAATGTGGGTCACTAAGGTCACATGAGGACACCATGGTCACATTGAGTCAATCCACCATCTCTACCTGAGGCACCCTCCCCGCTCCTGCTGATGCACCCAACCCCTCCCCAATGAATGGCACCAAAGGTGACATGAGGTACCAAGTTCCATGAGGTCCAAAGATTCAACCAACCCCCTCGCCGATGCACCCTCCCCAATTATCTACCACGCACCCTCCCCAACTATCCTACCACTTCCCCAACTATCTACCACGCACCCACCCTCCCCAACTATCTACCATGGCCCCCTCCCCAAGCACCTTACCCTTCCCTTCCCGATGCACACACTCGACCCCTCACCGACGCACCCGACCCCTCACTGATGCACTCAAAACCCTTACGACGAACTCCACTCCCAACACCACCCTAACCTTCCCCCAAAACCACACCATGTTCACCCTATAAAACACCCACCCTTCACTTCCCCTCCCCAACCTTCCCAACAAAACCCCACCCTTCCCCCTTCCCATGACAGGGGTCCACTGAGGTAACATGGGCAATCCACCGAGGTCACATGGGATTCACCAAAGGTCACATGGGTAACCAAGGTCACCTGGGGTCTCCTGGGGTCACCAAGGTCGCGTGAGGTCACCAAGGTTCACATGGGGTCACAAGGTCAAATGTCACATGGGTTCACCAAAGTCACATGAGGTCACCCAAAGTCACATGACGTCAATTCACCCACCCGTCCCCTACCTGATGCACCGACCCGCTCCTGCCTGATGCACCCGACCCCTCCCCATGGAATGGCACCAAAGGTGACCATGAGGTCACAAAGATCACGTTACCCCCTCCCCGATGCACCCTCCCCAACTATCTATCACGCCCCATTCCCCAAAGGCACCTTACCTTTTCCCCTCCCCGATTTGCACCCCACCATGACCCCTCACCTTCCACTCCCAAGCACTCCAACCTCCCAAACACCCCAACCTTCCCCCAACACCCCAACTTCTCCCCAACACCCCTACCCTTATTTCCCCTCCCCAACACCCCACCCTTCTCCTCCCCAAAAACACCCCACCTTCCTCCTCCCTAACACCTTAGCCTTCTCCCTCATATGATTACCACACACAGGATTGTATGGACCTGTCGTTTTCATATAGTAAAGGAATTTTGCATATACGATGTATTGTTTAAGCGATTTACAGCAATTATGCATTTAATTAGCTCATTTGCAGTCCTAAGCCGCATGGATCACACACTTTCAAATGGCAAAGAAGATGCGCACCATAAGGGTTGCAGAAGTTTGAAAATTTTGCATTATCGAAAGAAAACTGTTTCAAAAATATAGTGATAACGCAGATTTGTGCTATAATTAGCTAATTTGCATATGAATTCGCCCGAAATATGCCTTCAAGTCTACTCAGGTGGAAATACTTTAATCTGCTTCTTCTGACAAGGACATCATTATACCCCCTTAGGAACTACCAGAAACTGTACACAAAGCCTTGCGAAAGGCGTTAACATTTGACTGACATGAGGTCAAAGGTCACAGGAGGTCACCAATGTCGCAAGAGATCACCATCATGTCATCCCACCCGGCCGCCTCCTTGGTCCAAGGTAATCACGTCGCCTGACGGACTTGGCATGCAATATACATATAGTACTAACGCTGAATAAGATTTTCCCGATGGAGTGTACTCATTTCAAACAAATTGTGTTTGGCATATCCTAATGCCGTCCATCTATAATCACTTTCTGATCTGTACATACAAATCTCATTAAGTGCACATGTTAGTAAGAAAGAATATATCTCATAGTAGCAATGTTGCGTTGTTATTATTTATTAAAATCCCAAGATTTTAAGAATTTTAGCTTGCTCATTTTAGCCTATAAATTATGATCGCGGCCGGTCGCACATGATTGCAACAAAAAGCCAAAACGGACTACGGAACATCCTGACATTAACAACTGAAGTAGAGGCCTAATTCCTATAGCAAAACACGTGCGAGCAGGTGCGGGGGTAAAAATGGGGAATATGGGAAGCTCTTCCGGGAAATCTTGCATCCTATTCCTCGCGGGAAATGATGGGGGAGAAAGAAAAATTAAATGCGAGAGAAGAAAAATAAAAATAAAGGATAATGAAATTGAAGTACGAGTCGTTTTTTCTCCAAAAGTAAGGTGCGAAAAAATATAAACGCAGTTCTCAAACCACAAGGTCCCCCGCCCAGTGCAGTAGCTTAAAAAGAACAGAAACAAACCATTTGAAGAGCTCAGGGAAGATTGTGATCGAAATAAGTGGTTCTTGAACCAAACTGGGTTCTTCCATTACGATGACCTTCAAAATTTTTTGGCACTGAAAAATGTTGACCACACCCACAAGCTTTCTCATCCACCACATATGTGAGTGATTTTTTGACCGTGATTGACCACACATGACCTTAAAAATAATTTTGGCATTTCGAATGTTGACACATTCACTAGTTTCACGACCATACAACCATGTGCAAAGATTTGACCCTGAAGGACCTTGAAAGGGGTCTATACCAAAATTTTTTGTCACTGATTGTTGACCACACCCACCTAGTTTAATCCTCCTACCATATGTTCAAGTGATTTTACCTGGATGACCCCACATGACCTTGAAAGGACCTTTCCAAAGTTGCAACACTGAATGTTGACACGCCCACCAAGTTCATCCTCCTACCACATGTTTAGTGATTTGACCTTGAATGACCTCAATGACCCATTGAAACGACCTTCAAAATTTTGGCACTGAATGTGACCACACCCACCAATTTTAATGGGACTCGGGCACACGGGACTACCAACATGTTAAGTGATTGACCTTGGATGACCTCGGATGACCTAGAAATGACCTTAAAAAATTTTTGGCACTGAAATTTTGACCACACCCTCCAATTTTTCATCCTCCTAACCACAATGGTTTAGTGATTTGACCTTGAATGACCTCGGATGACCTTGAAATACCTTCAATTTTTGGCACTAATTGTTGACCACAAAACCCCCAATTTTCATCCTCCTACCCCTGTTTAGTGATTTGACCTTGGATGTACCTGAAATGCCTTCAAAATTGGTGGCACTGAATGTTGACCACACCCACCAATTTTCATCCCCTACCACATGTTAAGTGATTATGAACCTTGGATACCTCTGGATGACCTTGAATGACCTTCAAAATTTTTGCACTGATGTGACCCACCCACCACTTTTCATCCTCCTAACCACATGTTTAGTGATTTGACCTTGAATGACCTCAGGATGACCTTGACATGACCTTCAACAAAATTTTTGGCACTAAATGTTGCCCACACCCCCCAATTGTCATCCTCCTACCACATGTTAAGTGATTTGAACTTGGATGACTTGGATGACCTTGAAATGACCTTCAAAATTTTTGGCACTGAATGTTGACACATCCGGACCAAAATTTTCATCTCTACCAACTCATGTGTTGTGATTTGACCTGGATGACCTTGAAATGACCTTCAAAAATTTTGCAATGACTGTTGACCACACCCACACCAATTTTCATCCTCCTACCACAGGTTAAGTGATTTGACCTTGGATGACTCGCATACCTTGAAATGACCTTCAAAAAATTTCGGACACTGAATGTTGACCACACCCACCACGTTTCATCATCTACCACAACAGATAAGGATTAATAGCTTTTTTTGCGTATTTTTTGACACCCATTTGACCTTTGACCAATGCCACATGAACCCTCCTCCGAACTCATCCGCAGCCTACTTGAGTGAATTCTATGGTGCGAAGAGGATGCCCATCATACTGGCTCCAATCAAAAGATTAATCCGTGTGACAACTTTTTATTATAGCGATTTAGCCCTAATTTTTGCCCAGATTGACCCATTTTTGACCACATTTGACCTTTGACCTAATGTCACATTGACCCACTTTGTATCCCACCCACCACCTACTTGAGAAACATCTATGTTGCGAAGATGCGACTGCCACACTTGCTTAGTTCCAAAGATATCGCGTGGGACGAAACACACGACCCGGACGGCTACAATTTCTCGAGTCCCCCTTTGCCAACAAAAGTGGGGGGGCCAACAAATGAATTCCCGAAATGTCGCGTTGCGGTTCCAATTTCACTGATGATTAAAAAACGGTCTGGGAAATTCCCCCAAGCCAGTCTAAGCTTCCAACTATACTGATCTTTTAATGGACTTTTCAGCTCATGACCAACAGTAATCACGTCACCCACATGTAATTCTGATCACAAATTGCAAAAATACCGGCGGGAAATATTCTAAACTGAGTTCTAAAAACATTGTTTTGTGTCAAATATCACCTCGTGGGCCATTCCGTCGGGGTTCGGCGTCGGTCATTTGTACAGCTTTTGCAAGCTAAAATTGACGTATTTTAGCAATAACTGAGAGCAGCAAGGTGCGTGGCTTACTCCAGAGGTGTGGCATTGAGTTTTGCAATGAGGTGAAACAAACAATTAAGTGGGACATCTTCCCATATCCTAAGTCCCTTAACTGAATTTTTCCACTTTCAAAAATCACGGCGCGGACCCCGTTTTTTGGGGGGGGGAAATTGCCCCTAGACTCGAAAACAGAAAAATAACGCTACCACCTTTGGCGGTGATCTCAGTATTAGTCTTTTCCAAAAAGGATTGTTTGGATATGGCCTATAGCCAGTGAATTGTTCATGTTAAGGCCAAACAAAAAATCAAGTTTATTCCCAGTAGTAGTAGTCCAAAAAACCTTAAATGTGAAAATGCATTTTTATTTTTAATTAAATTAAAAAAACAATTGAAAAAGGGCTTCCCAGGAGAAACTTGCTCAAAATGGCTAAATGGCAAGTCAAGAGCCAGTGCAAAATCATACTTGATTGTCCAATTATTAGTTTATAAAACAAAAATACTGATTTGGATTCACTTGGATATCTTATAAAATGAAACATTATAACAACCTGTTTTGTCTAAGAATGCAAATCTCCTCAGTAACTAAAAGAAAAACAAAAACAAATCAGTAAAAATGGCTCCAAATTAAATGCCTGTCGCCTACTACTGGCCACAAACTTGAATACCCTGCTGACGCCACTATTTCCATCACACCTGTCTCCACCCCCCATCACCTAACCCATTGGATCCTGTATTCATCATATACCTGACTACCCCCCCCACCACATCACCCATCAACTCCTCACACCATGGCATCCGTTGTCCTTGTCACCACTTATTTTCAGTATGCATCAACCAGGTCATCAAACGCTTAGGGTATGATTTGGTATATCTGGGGTTAAACAGTAAAATATAGATGACCTTGAGGATTAGGAAGGGCTTGTGTATAGCCCAGGCCAGGAAGATTAGTAACAGAAATTATTTACCGTACTCATTACTGCTGTTTGCTCACCGTTATGACAACTTTGAAGAAAAATGAATTTTTCTTTCCATTTGACATCTTCCCCATTTTTCAATTTCCAAAATTGGTAGAAGTACAACTACCTCTCTGTTGACCTATATTTGGTCAGAATGGTCAAAAGTTATTAAACCCTTATCTATGTTATAAGCGAAATTTGCATTTACAATAGACGTTCCCCCCTTCTGCAGCCACAACTCCACTCACACCAAATCAACCATTTAATAAGGAAAACTTTCACACCTGTCAACCAAGTATTATTCCTGAGCCTGTCAAACCAAAGTACTTACAACATTTTGTCAGTAACAGGATCTCCCGCAACTTTTGGTCTTTTTTTTTTCAATTTTGGCTTTTCTGGCTTTCTTATACTCCATTCATCTGAATGTGACCCCGTACCATTTTGCGGAGGTGAAAAATTCTGAGTCCTGCAGGGACTTCTGTTAATCATGACTGTTATTGTGAGGAATGTCCAGGCCTGACTACACATTGTCATTTCCATACATGAATAAATTGTATTCTATTGCAGGTGAAGGTGGGTTATATATCCGGAGTGTCCTCCAAAATAATCCGGTTGTGGACCGTTGCATTTGAATTCTTTATTTTCCCTCTCCGACTTAAATTGAATAGGTCCAAACTCCAGGGGGACAAAAGTATCAACGCGAATGATTATAATAAACCTGTACCGGGGGGGGGGGCGGGAAATGATTGAGGCCAAAACGGTGTCTCAGAAACTAGGTTGTCAGAAAAATATTTAAGAAAATAAGCTGCGATTCTCCTCAATTCCCAGCTACTTTTGAGGGGTTTTGAAAGGAAAATTTGGTAGAATGTGGCTTTGGACATGGAAAATTAGGGGTCTCTGGAAATGGTCCTAAAATGGGGGTCACTGGAACAATGAAAAGAGCCTGAGAATGAGGGACGTATAAGTGGGTCACATAACCATAACTTCCTCCCAATGTGAGAAAACTCCCCCCCCCCAACCTGTTACATGGAATGTTTTGCTGTCTACCCACATTGAACATTTTTTATTTTGTAATGTAACCACATTTTCACAATTAAACATTGTTATTTTTTTTATTTTTTTTATTTTGTACACATGCACACATGCACCCCACACACACACACACACAAATGTACACAACCACAAGTAGTTCATAAATAATGAAGTGGCATTCAAGGGAAAAAAGAAAAAAATATTTTTTTAGTTTGTATGACAAGAAAACTTTCAATTTAAGAGGGTGTGGGTGTAACATACTTCCATGTGTGACAAATCATGAGCACTACTATATTATACCTAGTGTAAAGTTACTAGGGCATTGCTATAAGAAGATCTGCAGAGTGTCAGGGTCACTCTAGCCAAAACATTAAACATCCAGGCATACAAATAAGCACATGTGGTATATATCTAATTACTGACCTTTGATGTCCAAAAAATGGTTCCTGTTTCTTGGTAGAGAACCTACTAACATGCAGGCAAAGAGTCGCCAGAACAACTACAGGAACAAGAGTATTGACTATGATTTTAGTCTAACAAGAAATGTGTTAACAAGTGTTAGCAAGTGTAACACTTTCTGTGGCGTTTTCTTGATAGTTATGCCCTGTTCTTGCGTTCCTTTCGTGTTAATGTATTCCAAGGGGGGATGAGTGTTTTGGGCCCTAATAGACCTTTTGCGCAACATCCTCCATAGTAACTGTTTTGGTTTTTCACTACTGTGGAGTAAGGGAAATAAAGTTTGAGAACTATGATCTATCACCAGCCCCCCCACCCAGCACTCTCTTATAGACTTACTTCTAAGCAAAAACACATGATTTATTTCAATTTCAAATCTATGTTAGTCATTTTTCTAAAATGATTTTTTTTAAATAATTCTGACTTAATTACCGTTGTTTAATTTTGTTACTTGCAATTAACCATGATGAATGGAAGCTATGTTAACCTTGTTGTTTGGTTTGATCCTTTAATACATGGGGTCGAGGTAATGTCACGTGCATGGTCCGCTTCCCGGCATATGAATATGTAATTTGTAGTTAACTAATATTGAAAAGAGATTTAACTAGAAAATAACACAAAAAATATGAATAATTGATTTCTCTGGTGCGATTTGTGTTTTTTTATTCAGGAATTGAAGGGGATCCATAATGCGTTCTGACTGAGGTAAGTCTGAGAGAGAACTGTAAGGTAACCCGGCATGTGCCTGCAACTTTGTCACAACAATTTTAGACTGCGAAATTGTGGCGGGCCGACCGACCGTTGACCTGGGAGGTTGGACTGGGGAATTAATATCATCGAATTGTGAAATGTTGCAAAGGGGACATTCCCATCTGGTCTGTCGACGTTGTGTAGATTGGGGGGATATCTTTAATTTTTGTCGTTTCCCTTTATTCATTGCGGTAAAAGTAAAACTTGTAAAGGAATATGGTCAAGGGTAATTACTTTTTTCCTGATTAATATAGTGACTGTTTTGGGAGTAAAGCAGTAAAAAAAAAACCCTTAGCTGATATATGGACTTGCCCGAACAACAATATCCTGTAAGTGCAAAAAAAAGTCCCGAAAGAGAATGAAAGCACAAGGCTTCAAACTTACGTAAACTTTTTGCCTTATATTTGGGGGGGTCAAAACTGATTCAAAATTAGTGTGGTTTAAAATGTCAATCTTTTGATAGGTTAGGCTAATCCACCTGCTGAGATTAATTCATGATTGTTCGCGTTAACACAAGTCATATAAAGTTTTTAATCTCGCACAAATAACAATGATATGTACTTAGTTTAGATTAGATAAATCCGATGGAATTAATTTGCCTCTCAATAAAAATGATGTTGGGATTTCTTTTTGTCAAACACTGTTTTCACAATGCTTTGCACTTTACGCTGTGTGTGTATCATAGCCAACACTGGACACCCCGGCGCGTGTCACGCACGTGTCCTCAATGGGAAATCCTGGGAAATCCCAATGATAGTGTAAATAGTAATGAGTTCATGAATATTTACTTAGCACTATCTCTCCTCTGCCGAACTTTTTAATCGTTGGAATCTTTACATGGATCAAAACTTTGGGGGGGGGGGATTAATTGGGGGGGGGGGATAGTTTCTTGAGGCTTTTTCTAATCAATGAAATTAATGTCATAAAAGTGACTATATATATATATTACTGATATAAATACACAAGCATTTTTGGCTCGACAGAGGCAGACTTTTATTAGGAACACAGTAATTTGCATGGTGCAGGCAGATAATCTGAGCCAAGGCCGGGGTAATACAGGCACATTCATAACACAACAACAATCACTTGCTTCGGGCGGGCTCAAGGACACAATAGCCCGCAAATCCAACCACCCTCCCACACCCCACGTAACTCCAGGTACTGATATCGATAACAAACACCCAAACCGCCCCCTCTTCGACTTCCATAAATGACAATCTCGGAACACACATGGCGAATTTTATAACACTGAAAATCAGATTCCCGCACAAAACACCTTCCAAATGACATTTACCCACACCAAAATTTTCAAAATCCATTTCCATGAGTTTCATCCATAGATCACAAAGCTTGCATACTGTAATTTCAGGGCAATCAAGCAAGCCCTACAAAACTAGTAGGTCGTTCAAAACAACAGCGGCAAAATCGAGGAGGCAAATTTTCTTCCACGCGATGGCAAAGGCTCGATCTATTAATTACATTAATAGCCAAATAAAAATCAACCGCGGGAATCAGTCGGTTTATTTACACACTCCTCGAACCCTACAAGAACATACGTCAATTATTTTTGTGTGTTATTCTCACTATCCGTGCAGAAGGTTTCCCACCGGGGTTATAGCAACTGGGCGCAGCCATGTTGTCCGACGAAATAGCCTCAACAATGCGTCAAAAAGTTCCTTTAGAAAAATAACTAATACGAACGTACACATGTACGTTGAGAAATACAAGAGTTAAGAGTCTGTGCAACTCTCATGCATAACGTCAACATTCGTAGCTAGTCGTATTGGACTCACAGCGGAAGAACCGATAAAGGAACTGATAACACGGGTATCGAGGCTATAGGAAATAGGTGCCTATTTCCCTAGGGAAAATCGGCGTCTATTTCCCTGTGATCTCTCTTTCGCTCTCTCCTTTCTCACAAGAGTTAAACTATTGTGTCAGATGTACGCACTTTTAAAACCAATCAATGAACATGATAGATTCCATGAGGGATATAATGTCACTATACGCCTATTTCCCATAGAAAACATTGAAATCTAGATTTTTATTATGAAATATATTGGGGGGGGGGGGGGGGGGGCCGCAAATGAAATTTTCAATTCATCAATTTTAAACACAGATGTAGTTAGTGGAATATATAATTCAAATTAGGTTGTCAAAAAGTGTCGCTGTTAATATTTTTTTATTCTCATTTTGTCCTAATAAATGAGACTTTCAAACAGCTGTGAATGAAGTACAAATGCGTGGGCTGAAAATTTTTCTGAAAGTCTAGGGCATACAGATTCACAGTTCCACTGGTCTCAATTTGCCATAGAGCTTAAATTTTTGCAAAATTTTGACCAAATTTATCCAGTGCAAAATGCTTAAAGGAAGGTGGTATATTTGTTTTTTTATCACATTTTCTATTGTTTACAGAAACATATTAACCAGTGGCAGCACCAGTGACTTTTAGGGGGGGAGGGGGAGGACAGAAAAATTTTGGTGGTGGGGGGGGGTGGCAAAAGTGAGATTCTAGAGGACAAAAAAAATCACTGATTTTTGCCAAAATTTTGTGATTTTTGGCCCCAAATCGCTGATTTTTGCTCAAAATTCATTTTTCTTCTTCTTGCCAGGGCCCCCCTCTGGTGCTGCCACTGATATCAATCAAACACCAGATTCCAGATTCCAAACTGTGTGTGACCCCTGCTTTGGCGGCTTGAACAGGGATGTAAGTGGCTGAAGATGATTGGGCCTGAAAGTAAATGCGAAGTGCAGCGAGCGAAGCTGTCGCCCCTTACGGCCGGGGGTGGCGGGGTCCAGGGGGCAGCGTCCCCAGAAGCTCCTGGGTTTAAAGCACTTTGGAATACCAGGGAGGGCCAGTTTCAGGGTAAAATATGACACATAACATGTATCATGATCATTACAAATATGACCTGTCCATACTTGTTGACTGACCTGTTTGACTGGTGTCTCTAACTTTACGTTTCTGCTTGTGGCTTTCTGAGTTACCGTGTTTCAAAAGAGCTTGGAAAGAATTTTGTATTGTGCCACCACCCTATGAATTCGGCAGCCTCAACAGAATAAACCGCATCATGTGGTGGCAGAATACTGAATTCATCCCAAGAGCTTTCCTGGCGCTGGAACCGTAAAAAATTACTAATTGGCAAATGATGCATATTGCTTTCCCGGCCGTGTTAGTCCGATAGGAAAAATCCACTGCTGTCTTTTACTTCAATCCAGCCCCATTTCCACTTGTCTTGACAGGTCGCATCTATCTTCCTTACATCAGCATCCCTTTCTATATACGATATCCATTGTTAAGCTTACAAATTTACAGTAAGTTTCTCGCTAAAAGATCGTTGAAAATAATCCACCAAAACACCGATCAGCTGATCAGAAATTTGTCTCGAGTAATTAAATAGCGTCTATGGCGATGACATTCGCATACCCAGTAATCACACTCCAATGACACATGTTTACAGCACGGGCAATATCGAACCGGCTTGACATGTGCAACAATGCACGCGGTTATCGCGGGTCACACTGCTCAGACTTCAATCCCAGTCGTTTCACGTTATAGACTTCCGTCGCAGTTGTTTAATTTTAATTAATATTTTTTGCGGCAGTTTTCTTGGTTTTTCCGGTACGGAAAAAGCGGCGAGGGCTGGATTTTTATAGAAAAATTTAATAAAGCCGGAATTCCGGCAATAGTCGGAACTCTTACATCCCTGCTTGAATATTAGAATTAGAAGAAAAAAAGTGTATTTCAATGGCCAAAAGTGGTATGGCAAAGTATGCTTAATAATAAT
This sequence comes from Ophioderma brevispina, assembly GCA_023653785.1. Classification (NCBI taxonomy): domain Eukaryota; kingdom Metazoa; phylum Echinodermata; class Ophiuroidea; order Amphilepidida; family Ophiodermatidae; genus Ophioderma; species Ophioderma brevispina. The sequence goes on from JAMKCH010035713.1 coordinate 14,500, forward strand.
GGTTTGGATTACCACATTATTGGACCTTGTTTATAATTCAGGAAACATTTCTTTAGCTCAAATTTTTACAGGGGTAAAAATTAAAAAGATGAGCTTCCTCCTGATACTATAAAATCAAAAACCTTTTCAGATTTTGCATAACATCAATGAGATGTCAAAACCTTGTATCCCGTTTTCCTTCAAAAATTAGATTTATTATTTTCTTTCAGCCTACAGGCCATTGTTAATACAAATAACCTGGATATCTGCAATAATTACCAGAGAGGAGTACTGCAACCAATTGTGTGCTCCATAAATGCTCGCATTAAACCCCAGCTGTTTGTTGGTTAATAGCTTACCAAAGGGTTTAATGGTGTACAATATGATTTAGGCCACCTTGATAACCGCACACTGTACAGGTGCCTAGTGGGTTTGGTTAATGCGCTAAAAAAGGTCATTGGCCCGAGGCTGTTTGCAGCAGAGGCTAATTAATAAATCTTTTATTTATCACGCTTTATTAGCCCATTTTTCAATTTTGCAAAATAATGAGATACAGGCTTTGCTATCCCAGTGACGATATTTGGATCACAACTTGATTATCGGTACTCCAAAAGCTGACAAAATTGGTACTTGTAATATCCTAAAAGCATTTTTCCATTGTATTTGAATATTTTCTTGAAATTTCCAGTTGATAAAACCAAGTAAACCTTCTGCACTTGCCTGGAAAAAGTGACATCCTGGGAAATTTGGAGGGAAATTTTTGTCCTTTAAATAAATACAAAAGAAATTAAAGGGAAATTTTAAAATTTTGGAGGAAATTTGGAGGGAATTTTGCCCGGGAATTTTGCAATGTTGGAGGAAAATTTGGATTGTATTCCCGGTATATTTGGCATTTTTCTAGCTCTGCATCCACAGGTCGCACCAATGCCCTGCAAATGCCCTGTCAAATTTTCTGAGAAATAATAATTCAGTCTCAAATAAACCAGACTTAGCAAGCCCCACTGCCCTTACCTTTGGCTTGTCTTGGACTAGCCTTGAATGCCTGTCTGTTCTCTATGTTTCTCTCCTCTCTTCAGTTCCTCTTTCTCTAGCCTCTCTCTTTCATCGCTCACACGAGCATCCTCCGCCAGTGGCCTCTGTCGGCTCTGCGCCCCCTCGCGGCCATCTTTCCCATTGCGTGGCTCGGGTCCAATCTGAGGGATCGCACTTCTGCTTTTTTCTCTTATTAGTCAATTTTAACAAAAAAAAAATATTATAAAATGGGAGTTTCAATTATCAGCCTGATGTTTTCTTCTCTCAGCGGGAAATAGGTTGGTAAACTGGAAATTTTGCAGATAAAAAAAATGATTCTTGAACTGTAACACGAATGTATTTGTTTGACGTTACAATGTGGTTTCGCACAGTAGTCTGTGGGCCATTATAACACACAGAACTGCTCATAGGAAATAGTACTATCAATTAAATGAAATCATTTAATTATTAACGAGATTCTGGTGATGACTTTTTAAAAATGGAGAAAGTGTTGTAATTGAACAACCTACCTTTAGCAAGGGTTTTGCTGGCCACACTAAAATAATGGCAAATTTGGAAATGCCTCATTGCCCACACAGCATGTTTTTGAAACAGAAAATAATCATGACGTTAAACCCAAAGCGCCATGTTGAACTGGCTTGCTTAAAGGCGCTGTTCCGATTTACGTCTATTGTGTGCTTTTACTTGAATTGAGAGCCTGGCACTTGCCATACGCCCCATCAAGTACCGGTGGGAAACAACTTGCGGTTTTTATGGTAGAAGCAATAATGCATATTGCAAAGCCTATTCAATACTCGCTAATACTAGTGAGGGCTTAACCATTTACAAAAAAAAACAGGCGTTTTTTGTTTATATCTTGGGAATGAACAGATGTAAGGGTCAAATTTTTTCAGGACGACAATGAGAAAATATGGCCTTTCATCTGATATCAAATCGATACTACTTCCTGGTAATAGGGGGGTCCCAAGACGATCGAACAGGCCCCTTTAACGTGGTTTTTGCTTAGGCAACAGTACGGAACAACGTTTCTTGTCAAAGAGATCTTAGTGGCATTTCGTGCAACTTGCCACATGACTTGGTCATACAAATGCAAACTATCGGTACCGAACAATATCTACAACATTATGGAACCCCTGTGATGCCCCTGTTTAGTGGTGAAGGCATTTGACACCATACAAACATCCACCATCTTGACATCCAGTCAAAAGGATAACAACCTAAGATCCACCTTGTGAAGGACCAAAAATTCCCTCTGTAAAGAACTGCCAACAACTGACAAATTCATAGACATGCTTTATAGTTTACAAAAGAACTAGGTACTTCAACATATGACTTTTCATTCTAATTACCTTACTCACATTTGGCAGTCTATAATTATTGTCCATTTTAAAACCATTTTGTAATATTTAAAACTGCGATGTTTTTGAGTGTACCAATCTTCACTAAATTCATCGCTCCAACATCAAATTTTACATACACAGGAAACACATAAAAATTTTGCAGACTTCTTTACAAGGCATACAGTAAGCTTGAAATGTTCTACAAATTTTGAACCACCAACATGTTTTTATGTCTTATCTGCAAACATCACACTGTCACAATCTCACTGTACACAGACAATAAGACTTTGAAATTGGATTTCCTTCAGAAACCACCACAACAGCCACATTAACTCTTAACACAAAATTGGACTGACAGACCATCTGTGAGCCCGTTATTTTGTATTTGAAAGGCCAAATGCATTTACTGTAACAATGGAACTTCATTACTATTTAGTTGATTTGCTGCTCTGGTGAATGAAAAGACTAATGACGTAATTTTAGTCTTGCTGGTATAGAGTATGAATATTCATGAGGAATTCTGAAGTGAGGAACTCGAAACCTCACAGGTGTGTGCAATACAACATTTTCATTTCATTGTGTGTTGTCAAATAATATTCTGCCTATTGGTATCTGCAGTTGTGTCAAAAGCAATATTTGTATCCACTTTTAAAAGTGCTCATGAAATAGACTTCATTCATCAACTTTTACATCCCCGAATGCATGCACTCTTCCAGCTGGCTTCATTGTCCGGACTCTAATCACTGAGAAACCGGCTTCTTCATCTTAGCGGGTCCACAAGTCATTATAATTGCTTGTGGTTGGTGTCAGGTTTTTAATTCAACGAGTAAGCTCTTCCGGGGCCGTGTGTATCTATGATACTGACTCTCCTAACATGGCCGCTTTTTTGAGACTGGGGGAAGATTGGGAATAGTCAGGGTTTTTCACCCTACTCTATTTGACACTGACTGCGATGTACATGTACGTTGTGACTCTGTACACGGGACCGACGACTTAACGTCACCTCCGAAGGACGGGAATGCTTCATGATACCCCCCCCCCCCCCCCCCCCCCCCCCCCCCCCCCCCCCCTCATTTGCCCATTCAATTGAGCCATGAGGAGAGCGGTATTCTGTAATTTAATCAATCGCAATTAAATAGCAGATTAAATCCCGAATTGAGCACCAGTTAAATCCCAGCAAGTGACCCCACCGGTATTCGAACCCCGGGATTTGTTGGTACATTTGGACCACAGGCAAGCACCCTAACCACTAGACACGCTCTCCCACGAAACTCTCTAGGAAGTTGGTACAGTGAGAGTGCGTACCATTTAGAGAGAGTGTGAAAGGACCGAAGCTTGTAATTTAACTCAAACGAGTATTAATGACTCACACTTTTGCTGTGTATGGGATACTTATCCCATCTCCGCTATTTTAAACTACTGGCATAATGGTCTATTAGAAGATATAAATTGTAATGTGAGGTTCTTAGAAGTACCAAAATAAAAGCTCATTGTTGTTTATGGTCTTGTGCCTGCATGACCATATTACAAAGGTACACATAACACCAATGTGCCTTTAGTTTCTGAAATGCAAACGTGGATTATTTTAATGAAGGTCTTGTTGCACACGATACTGTAACGGACCAGGCGTAAAGATGCAAGAACGACAGGGTAGCTGGCTAGTATACCGGTTGAAGTGCTGGAAAGATCGAGGGAGATGAGATCATACCTTTCTGCTTATCATTGAATTAATAAATTTTGGAATGTTTTATATAAAAGTAATTCAAAAGTTCTCAAGTTTCCCCAAAATTAATTGCCTGGCCCAGAGGAGCATTACAATAAGATTAAACTGGATGTTCAGCATTGTAGCTTAAGATAACTGTCACCTCAAGCCAAGGACATAAATACAGTATCCCTGACTAAATGCATTCAAGGGGATTGAGCTAGATAAAAGGGACAGATCTGTCCCGGCTGCTGGCTGCAGGAAGAAAGCATTTCAGCACACAATTTGTATACAAAATATAACATCCACAATTCGGATTTTCTGTGGCGTATTGCGATGGTCTTATTCAAAATCTGTGTTCATTTCATTATTTACAAAACACACATGGCGAGGGCTTTCAGTCCAGTCAGCTGGACACATCTCTTCTCCTACCCTATTCAGTACTAAATCCTTTTCAGATAAGGATTTATAATATTATAATAATAATGAATTATCAAATTATGGGGTTGGTTCAGATAGAACCAAATTCACAAAGGCATAATCGTTTAAATGCTTTAAAATTAAGACTTTATTAAAGATGCCAAAATGCCAAAATTGATTCTTCATATATGCAGCTTGCAAGATTCTCCATAACTTTTCTTTGATCTTCCCGTAAATTCTTCACTTAAACCGTTATGTCGTACAAAAGGGCCTTTAAAAATAGGAAAACCTACATAGTGGTGCCTTTAAAAGTTTTAATCGCCGACACATTAAAATCATCGAGGGATTTCACCGCTGCAATACGGGCGGATATACAGGTCAGGGTTCGCGATCGGTAAACTTGACCTCACTCGACCAAGGAAACACAAGCGCCATTTTTGAACGTGGTCGCTTGCTTGGAACGCAACTACCGTGATTACGTGCAGTATCTGACCGAGGAGTCTAAATAATGAGATGTGTAAACTGCTAATGATTTATATTTCAAGGTGATAGACCCTATTTTCTCATGAATGGATGGATTACGTGACATACTGTTGGGGTTCTTGCTTGCGAAACATGCATCGAATTCATGAAGGACCGCGTACTACATGCACTGGTATACACATGTACAGCATATACGATCGCACCACAAACCTGAATGAGTGAGTGAGCTGTAAAGGACGTAATGGTTTAAGTGTAGAGCGTGATCGCAGGACGAGGTGAACATTATTTTAATATGCGAGTAAAATCGGTCACTGTCCACGGCGTTCTTAAATTGATCACTTGACCAAGGTATGACATGATTCGGTTCAATGTCATACACTGTCGATCTCATTTTCTAACTAAGTCTTAGATACTTCTAACCGACTAGTGTCAATTATCTATTTACAAGAAATGCATGAATGTTGGTGGGAGTGTTAGGCAATTATCATGTTTACATTGCCATTAACTTTCACTTCTGGTCCCACAAACCTGGCCAACACCCACTAAACACTCAAGGCCCGTTGACATTGCATCAGTTTATCGAGACGCAGACGATGTACGCTGTCCATGGACATGCCGTCAAATCGTCAGTCCAGCTAACAATGCAGGAATAATTTGAGTTAATGCCTTTACCTCACCTAACTGTATAAGTCAATCTTTTCGCGTACCGATTTTCGCGATTTTAACAGTTTTGCCAAATGCGTAAGAATTTAATTTTCACGGTTTTTTACATCAATGTATTACAATCTATTGGAAAAAGTTTATTTTCGCGAGTTTTTATTTTCGCATTTTTATGTTCACCCGCGCAATTGCGAAATAAAAACCTCACGAAATTTCCACTTATACAGTAAATTATAGAAGCAATGTTAAAATTATCCCACGGAAGATCAAATAAAGTTTAACTGTATTTTGTTTTAATATGGACAATCCTGCAGGCGAGCTGCCTCACCTCTGGCTCAATGGCTGCCAGTGGCAAAATTGCTCGAATGTGAGCGGCAACCCTATTTATAAGTTTTTTGGTGAGGCAGGGGAAACTGCTCACGCTCACGAGCTGATCTCTCGCTCCTGATTGGCTCGAGCTGAGAAATCTGCTCGCTCAGATGAGCCGTTCCAAACTTCAAAGCAGCCGCCACCAAAACTTTTCAACAAAACAGTCTCTGATTGGTCAGTAGTCAGGAAGAAATTGGCAAGTCGATGGTCAGAATAGCTGGGACTGTACCTCCTCAGGGTCACAACCTTTGCCTAACCTGAAACAACAAAATGAGCACTGTTTATATCTTCTAGATTAAGGAAGTAACGTGTATAAAACAACCGGCACTGATAAATATGGATGAACTGGCGATTAACTTTCGCTAAATTCCAAAAAGTTAATGTTTTATCAGGGATAACTGACTCCAAACGGATTCACCTATGGCCCTACCACTTGTCCTAACTGTGCTTCCATCAGAGGATGATCAGAAATTGTAAAGTTAAATCAGGAAATTTACCATATTAAGTAGCCGAAATATTGAGAGCTAATCGGGTAGTGGACAGCAACTTCTCAATTGCTGATTTTTGAGTTTACACACAAAGTCTATGGTAGGCCAAGGTATCTGAATAAATATGATGTGAGCTTTTAACACTTACTACTTCGTTATGATAGAAACAACTATTAGCTATTTTTTTATATTGTTCCTTTCTCGAAAGGTTGCCAGTACGTGCTCAAGACTTGGGACCGATATATAAATTGACGAAGGACGTAAACCGTAGCTCAAAACACCAAATTTTGCTACCAAAATCTCTTGGCCTATCCATCCAAAATCCATCGGCGCTAATCATTTACTACAGTGCTAGTGGGTGTAGTACTAGCAGCCCAAAAAAGCCCAGTCCGTCACACTAACACTACAGTTGTATACGATGGGGGCGCTTTCATCAATCATGCAGACTTAGCTGAATACAGCCTATGTATGAGGATATGTGAAGAAATCATATCACGAATGTCTGTAGAGTTACACAGGTAGCTGACAGAACCCTTGCCTTAAGGTTATATTGAGGGAGAAGTTCTTTCTTTATTACCCTGCAGGAATGCAGAGCCTTCTTAGAGAGGTCCCAAAATAGGTGTTAATAATGTTGTGGAAATATTAAACACTGATACACTGAGTATGTTCAAATGCAGCATTCGTATAAACATTTCAAAAAGGATATGAAAAAAAAATTGTGGCATAGGCTAGGCACCAGTTCCTCATGAAACTGGTGGGGGTGGCTGGGCCTATGTACTATGTGAGTGGCACAAGTGCATTAGCATGAAGACAAAAGTTTTCCATTTCAAATGATATAATACTCCCACATAGCAATTTTCAGGTGTAGTAAAATTCATTTTCCAGGCTAGTCCAATGTGTGATTCTAGTGTCTTTATCTACTCATCTAAAGAATGCATCAGTAGATCACATCCCATTGACGACACAAATATCATGCTAAAAAAATTGACTTTAAATAACCGATTCAGAAGAACCAACAATTAACCAAAGATACCTGAATGAGAGAGGCATTTTTTCAGCAGAACAAATTTTAAATATTGAAACCTTTCAAAAGAATTCATCCCTGGGACTCAGCCTTTCAATAAAGTACTGTACACTGGTTGAAGATTAAATTATCATCCTAAAATAACAATTACAAAAAATAACCCTTTTTGTTTACAAGGGAAATTTAACAATTTGTGACACACTCAACCACTATCATCGAGGCTTAAAATTAAGCTCAAGGTGAGTGGTAGGTTACGTAACGGACAAATCATGTGTTACATATCCCTCAGATTTCTTTTTAATTGCTAATAGGAAAAGCCCCTGCAAGCTCATTTAAACATACTTTCCTGTGGCACAGATCACTGACCCCCCTGTACACCAACAATTTCTGGTTATATCACTGATGATCTGGCCAGTCTGTGTACATGTTTATTTAAATCCATGGTGTTCTCCCCATAATCTATTTCCCCTTATTTATCTGGCACTTGAAAGCTGTACTTTGTGATTCTTGGACATCTCCAGGCATGAGAATAGACTGTCCAAAAAAGTGGAAAAACGAAACATCACTGGACCACTATTGTTTTTGAATAATAGGCCTCATATGAACCTTTGAACCTATGGTTGTGGTGTGACCTTTGACCTCTCAACCAAATGAGGGATCCCATGTTGCATCTATAACTCAAGTTTTGGTTGGGAATGCATCAAAGTATGCGGATATACAGGCAAATGTTAACCTTTTATCACAACAACATCAATCACAGACATGGCAGACAAAAGTTGGACAAATTGATCTAGGTGTCTTGGCCTGCTAAGGCAGACCCACAAAAACATGTAAAATCCAGCAAAAAAACTTTGTGGGACCACAAAATTTTAAGGTGTTTTTGGGATATGAAAGGTCAAAAATGGAAGTACTTACTCAAAATATGCCCAAATCATGAAAATAACATGCTAAATAAATCCTGACCAGACACCAACAGAAGCCACATTACTAATGAAGTGTGGATACGCTAAGAAGCTGATAGAGCACACCTGCATGTGAAAATGTACTTCAAAAGAGGGCACAATACCAATACCAAATTTACTTTTCCTCATATCTTTCTTGCAATACTCAAATATGGAACCTGTTGATGAAGTCACTGGCTAATCTGTGACCCAATCTGACCTTGAGAACTATGTTGGCAATGATTACACAGACATATGGGCAAAAATAAAAACATAATTTTAAAAGAAATGTGCCCTTTAAAGGCTATTACTGTAAAAGTGGAAATTTTCGCAGCTACCTTAATTTTCGCGCACTTCTGAGCTACCGCGAAATTAAAAACTCGCGAAATGTTTATTTTGTGTGTAGGAGGTCTTAAATGTACCACTACATATCACACAATATATGGATGCCCCAAAATCTCTTGTTGCACCTTTTAAAGTATATTTGAGACAGAAGCTTCACCATTTGACCCCAAGTTTCATAATTCTGCACAACACAATGATGATAACAACTCAGTTTTCAAACTGCCGACACTTCTTTATTCCGAGTGGTCAGACAAGGTTGTATGACTCGCCGAACTGAGCCCTGAAACATGAGACTGCAACTGAGCTTCAATTAAGAACCACACACAAATCGCCACTTAATGATTGCAATCCCAGGGTCCCTTAGGCATCCTCTCTACGAAGATACGTTTAGGGGCAAGGTTTACTTCCTCCCCATACAGATAGCGGCGAGTTATTAATCCCGATGATGTATGCTAGTCCTCATCAGACCATTTTATTGTCTGTCTGGCTCGGGTGCTTTATTTGTCTCTCCTGCAGGACGGGGTTTTCATCATACACGTTTGTAGGCCAGAGAGGAGGTGTTTGTTTGCACTAATGTCCCTCCTTTTAGTGACAGGGGGGGGGATGTTGGGGGCAAATCCTCAGTTGCAACGGAGTCATAATGAATACTGAATGCATGTCCATGGGGCACATGCATTGAAAGAGGCACATTGATGACAGGTACTGATTTACAATTCAGATTTGAGACACGTGCACTGAATACCTTTAATATACTGCTGCAGGATTTCTTTGTGTGGGGGGGGGAATCTCACATCAGTAAACTGCAAAATCAAGTGTTACCTTTTTTAACTAGTGTCTGCATTTGAGAATTTTGATACAAAAGCAGATCTGTCCATTTTTCCCAAACTTCAACTTGTTTTACATATTTTACATCTGGCAGTAGTACTCATACCAGTTTGATTTCCCTGTCTCCTGTCCTCTTCCCCCCCACAACACACACACACATTAGAAAAAAAAAAAAGACAAGATGAACAAAAAAGCAGGGCTTGGGGGATTTTGTTTGGTTCTTTGTTCGTTTTTTTTTTCAGAATAAAAAAAAAAATTTAAATCATATATTGTCTTAAATTTAAATAACATTTTTTTTCTATTTCAGCATACCACAAGTGAACAGTATTTTACTGTTGCAAATTACAATCATTACATTTATATCACAATAAGAACAACCATCAAAACCAAATTACCACACAAAGAACAGCTTCTTTGATCAAGTGTTGGTCACTAACACATTTGGTGGCAGTTTGAGCAGAATTTGAACAACAAAAATGGCATTTAAAAACGCACACATTTTTTAAGGGTACTAGATCCCAGAACGCTGCACAAAGAAATTTGACATTTTAAACAAATAATATACATTTTTGGGTTCCAGACTCTTGAAAATTGGTATTAGTAGAACCTTGGTATTAAAGTTACTATCAGTGATTTGCTAAATCATAAAACCGAAAAAATATCTAAAATCAGTTTTTGGCATGTTTGCAACAAGTACAGGTATGCTAAATGCCCGAAAATATAATATCAGAAGCAAAATAATATGGACAAAATTGGATATTTTAGTCATTACTTTCCGTACGGACACTTACTATAATTGAAGGAGATTCATATCTATGAAACACTGCCCTTTTCTGTCTATTCTCAGTTCAAAAAGTAACTTAATGAATTCTACCGATTTTTTCTTTACTTTTAAACATTCCTGCAAATTTTAATATTTGATTCTTTGAAAAATCACATAGTGGTCTTTAAAAGGCTTCAAATTATGCCCAAGTTTCGGTCATCAACACTGATGATGTCTAGTTGGTTGAGGCCACCCATGCTGATCCACGTATTGACAAACCCTGCATCGTGATTTAAATCACTGATTTAACCAACCCTGCCAAAAAGTGTAACTTGGAATATATTATAATCGTGATAAATTAACAGCCTCCACAAGGTTATTTACAGCCGCAGTCCCCATGACTGAAAAATGTTGATGAGCTAGCATAGTAATACCATAAATAAACCCATGAGGACTTTGTAAAACTCCAATGAATTTCAAATTGAAAAAACATCCAATTTCTTTTTACAACTCTCAGATTTTGTTGACAGCTTTTCAAAACTTTAACGTCATCTTCGTTTTTTTTCCAATTCAATCAAAACCGCCATTGAAGAAAATCTCTTGTCTACACTAGGAAAATTGGTCAGCTACATTTGGTTCATATTTCATCAGAATAGTTTAGTGTAAATTGTGATGGTCTTTACGGAATCCAACCCTGTAAATGAGATCCCTACAGGATTCCAATTTCCAGACTGTTAATTATAAATTCCAGGTATTTTTCCCTCTCTGAACAGTGCATCTCTCCTACAGGATGGAAATTACATTTTTAATGGGTTTGGGGTGTTTTTTTTTTGCCATTTTTTTCCAAGTGTGGGAAACATTTTTTCCCAAACTGGAAATCCTCCCTCAGAAAAGTGTGCAAAATGGGGAAAAAATGATTTTTTGCCTATTCAGCACTGCCAGTGATCCACCCAAGAGTCAAAATATTTGCAGCAAATAGCTTAAAATTGAAGGATAAGTCTGTATAATTCTCTTAAGTTATTTTTCCAAGCTGAAGAATTGCCAGAAAAGAAAACGGCAGTCTTCAAAGATATGACTCTTCATTGAATTACATGTTGTAGTAAGTGTCCGTACGGACAGTAATGACTAAAATTCTGTGCTTATTAGGCTGCTTCTGGTCTTATCATTTGCAGGGTATGTTAGGGTACCAGTACTTGTTACAGACATGCAAAAATCTGATTTTTGATCATTTTTGGAATTATGATTTAGCATCACTGAAAGTGCCTTTAAATTATATATCAGATTCAGTGAAGCAGGTGGCCGGCCCTTGTGTTTTCAATGACACCAAGTAATTATGAATTCATGCTTTCCTTACAGCCACAATGTCACTCACTACAGTATGTCAAAACCTTGCAGGTTTTATTAAAAATTTAATTAGAAATTTACTCCCGGATCTATTCATTTTATTACTAGATTCCACTTGTTTTGTACTGTGAGGATGATTTTGTTCTTAACAAATTCCAGTGTCTTACTAATGTATTAATGGCATCATTCACCATGTAAAATCAAAATTTCAATCTGAACAAAATTTCATGCAAAATGTACAAGTGCACCTGTGCATGAACTACTCCACCACAACAATATGCTCAGATTCGGGGGGGGGGGGATTCTTTGATGCTCTATGTGTAAATCTGATCGGTCAAGTTGTATGTACTTTGTTGGTATTTTTTTTGTATTTTTTAGCATGCAAGTTGAGGGTTATATGTCCTTTTAACTGGTCTGAGTTCTAGTCTACTTTTTTTTTAAAAACTTACTTTAGTTCTAGTTTCTCCCTACCTACTCCCGCTTTTTTTAATGTTCCAGGTGCATGCATGATTTTATACTTTGTACACAACTTTTTTCCCTCATTTAAAAAACCCCAAAATTTAATAACTTTTGAGAATTTAAAATCAAAATTACCCGATCTGCAACAACGACCTACCATGTCAAATATATTCTTGCTCTAGTATTTATAAATACCCATAAAGTGCTAAATGGGTTTTAGATATCCAAACACGAAACATGTAGGCATCGATCATATATATCATATTCGTCTCCTGCGAGCAGATCTGTTAGATGTGCATTTTAGTGAATTTTAAGGGTTTTATTGTCTGTTTTTCGTTATCAGAAACAAATGGTAAAAAAAAATTGTGGCCAATGAAAAAGTGGCTCAAAAATTTTAAAAAAATACAAACCAAAAACAAATTCAACGTTTCCCATAGCCTTTTTGAATTAAACAATTTAAAAAAAAATAAACAATTTTGTGTAATAGTTTCCAACTTTTTTGAGAGGAAGCTTTGTTTTTGTCTCCCTTTCTGGTCTTTGCATATTTTGGACCACAATTCAACAGCATTCACATAGTCGAGTAAGCCAAAGCCAAAATATTGAAATCATACAACGGTGAATATTGTAAGTTTATATGCTACTCCTAGAATTGCACAACATTTGGAAGAATGACAAAACCATGGGAAAGCCACGTAAACCACCTCTATTTCTGGCCACAATTTGCAAAGTGAGTCCAGAACCTCGTTTCGTTACCCGCAACCCGGGTTGATCCCCATAGGGGCACACTTGGGTTGCGGAAAAAAAAAAAAAAAAAACAATATGGTAGGGCCACGACAAATCTTATGTCCCTTCCATAAGCCTAATGCATGTAACGTTTGTCCACACATTGCCCATTGAGCACTATCATGGGATTAATGTTAACTAAGGCACTTTGGGATTTACATCACTGCGTCACTTGTTGACGGGAAAAACGGCAATTTTCGTCGCTTCTATCCAGATTCTATCGCAGCAGCGACCATGTGTTTACATCTCTCGGAGGGTATAATCTGGAACAAAAACGCTCTTCCTATGGCCACTGACCTGGTCTAGAGGTCAGGTCATATGCCGTATTGGCTGCGACAGGCCGCCGATCCCCATGTGCATTTTTCACCACGTTCGTTTAACATGCTCTGTTTGGAGCTTTAGTGATTGCGAATATTGCAGACTACAAGAAGGACAGCCTAATGATCGGTCACCAAACAACTCACTGTGCTAAGACAATGGACATCACAGCTTTAGCAGTCTAGCTAGAATGTAAATCATTCTGTACACTAGACGCAGTGAAATTTTATCAGTAAGATTTTCAGTAATTGATTGTTACGTTAAGATTTAAAAGAATTTAGAAGATGTGTCTCTAATTTTATTAATGTTCTGTTTTGAAAAAAAAAATTGTATTTCCAAGGGCGGCGCCTGCCTCGACTTTCTTTGTGCCAGCGTGCCTGGATACTAATTTGTAACTCTGCACAGCAACAACAATAAGATTTGCATATGCTCAACATTCAATGCCAAATTGTGACCGCAGCGTTCCTGATGGTAAACGAAGATTTATCAACCACATTGATCAACGTGAGACTGCAGCGTGGGCCATTCCTTAGGAAGTTTTCATTGCAGTTCGGCGGTTACCCTAACAATTCAACATAGTTACTATCATAGATTTGCTACTTTGGCTTACTACTGTCGCTGGAGGCGTTTAGGAAACTGTAAGTACTTTCAAAAAGGATTTTGAAGCGCACATAAGTTTGTCCATTGTTCCCATTCAGTAATACCGGCTTCGTAAAAGGTACTTGTTCGACCACTACCAAACCCAACATATCAGCAATATTTCCTTTTTTGGTTTTCCTTCTAAATGTACCTATCTTCAACAGGGTGTTGCAAATTGATGAAAAACAAAATGGTCCAAACAATGATTTTCCAGCAAATGCCTAGCCTCCACACATACCATGCCTTTAAAGTCAAACCTTTGAAGTCTTCATTATTAAAAGCAATCACGGTTTTAAATGATCCCTTGTATGCAGGGGTCGCAATTTCCCTTACAATGTCAATTTCCATTGTGCCATTAAAACTGCCTACCCAATAATAAATCCCAGCTTTTGTTATAAAGATGTCACAATATCAATCATCTATTGAAAAGGCAATCATCACAGAGCACGAAGGATACTTATTTTTCATTATAATTTCTATTTTTTTTATTTTCTAAAACTAGGTTAATGAATCAATACAAAATTTGTGAAACTTGCAAGTTCTTACTTTACTTCTGATTTATCCAAGTTATGCATTCTCAACAACTCTGACATTTTGCAAACACGCACATGTAAAATACTGCTGTAAAATGTAAGTTAAAACTTGCAAAATTCCTTTGGAAGGGCCATATATTGCATAACAGGATCAAAGCTCACATAGGGTAATTTGATGAACCTTGCACTAGTGGTTCTTTTGATTGAGAATAAAGTTAATCATCAAAATGTTCAGAGTATGCAGGGCATGACCTGGTTTGAAAAGCTGGGGGATAAGATACTTTACATAGCATCAGGGGGGTTAAAGGGGCACTACCCACTCCTCGCACTCTACCCCAACTTTTAAATCATTAAACCTGAGATTTTGGTACCATTAGAAACCTGTATTTTTCTCATCTCATCTGCAAAATATTTTGACCAACTTCTTTCCTCTTATGATGCTAAAGGCCAAAATATAGTTGATGGTAAGGCGACGAAAATAAAAAAACCCTGTTTTACGGGCCAGACCGACCCGATTTTTCAGTTTTGCAGATTTTTTTTAGTTTTTCCAAAAATCATGTAAAGTCAGCCTATTTTAGCCTAAATTTATCAATTTTGGCAAATTGTTTAAAGAAAATTTGTAAAAGTTTTTTCAATTTTTCTCTTGATTTTTCAGACTTTGGTGCTATTTTAGGCCAATTTTGAGCTCCAGAAAAGAAAAAAAATTAAACAAGGCGGTTCTCGAACCAGGTCCCCCGCTCGTCGCGGTAGTTAAAAGGAGGAAAAGTAACATAACTTAAAGGTCACAGGGAGGATTGTGATGATAATACCTTGGATGGCCCCAGATGACCTTGAAACATTCTGTTATCAATGTTGACTACACCCACCAAGGTCCATGACCATACAACCATTCGTAGTTGTTTGACCTTGGATGGCCCCACATGACCTTGAAATGACCTTCAAAATTTTCAGCACTGAATTTTTACCACACCCATTAAGTTTCAAGAACATACAAAAATTTGCAGTGAATTGACCTCAGATGACCCCAGATAACCCAGAAATGACCTTGAAAGAAATTGGCATAAAATGTTGACGGCCCACCAACCAGGTTTCATGACCATACAACCCTGCAAGTGATTTGACTTGGATGACCCCCGCATGACCTTGAAATGACCTTAAAATTTTCGGCACGAATATTGACAGCACCCACACACGTTTCATCATCCTACCGCAGTGAGGGGATTTGCCTTGAGGACCCCGCCAGGAACTTGAAATACCTTCGAATGAATAATTGTACAGTACCCACCACAGTTTCATCATCCTACCACATGTTTTGGGGATTGACCTTGAATGACCCCACATCCCCACATGACATTGGAATGACCTCAAAATTTTGGCCACACAAATGTTGAGCACACCACCAAAGTTCAGATCCTTCACAATTGACCTTTGACCAATGGCATATGACCCAATCTTACGAATCATCCGCCGCCTACATAAGCGAATATATGGTGCAAGAGGACACCACATTCAGTGCCAGGCCTACAAAAAATTCTGTCTGTCTGCTGGACCTGGACCTTGTCAAAAGAAGTGGGGACAAATTTTTGTAAATATGTGCATGAGGTGCCACATCAAAAGCACATTTAGACAAAGTCATTAAAGCTGGCATAGGTTTTGGAACACACTCTGGTTGCAATTGGGCCTGTATTGAACCTTTTTGTATTAAATTTAGGGTGTTTTTTGTGTATTTTTTCATACTTTTTGAATATTTCTGAAGTGTCAATTTTTTTTCTGGGACCTGCGGTACCATGGTCTGGGGATTTGAGGCCTGCATACATGCCTTATATAAAAAGATATCGTGTTGACAAGGTTTATAGTAATTTAACCCTATTTTTTACCACATTTTTGACCTCATTTGACCTTTGACCCATGACACATGACCCACTTCGGATCCCACCCAGCGCGTACTCGAGATACATCTATGCTGCGAAGATGGACACCCACACTTGCTTAGTTCCAAAGATATCGCGTGGGACACACACACACACGGACGGGGAGCATTTCTATAGTCCCCCTTCGCCAACCTAATTTGGCGGGGGACCAAAAAAGAAAAAATTCGCCCGACCGACCGATCCTACTCGAAAGGTCCGCTCGCCCGTAAAACACGGTGTTTTTTTTCGTCGCCTAACCGGAAAATACACAAATGTGCAGTTTGTTGAATTTCAAAGTTAAAATTGAACCAAATGACGTGAGGTGCAAGAGTGTATCTCGGCTGAATCTACACTTGGCTATTAATGACCTTGAAGTTAGCTTATTTTCAATGTGTTATTTAAAGTCAGTTATACAACATAAAGCATATGAATATTAGGGTTCTCAACAGCGCACACATCCAACTAGAATTTTGTTCTGGATTTCATTATTTTTTTTCAAATATTTTGCATTTCTAAAATGTGACAGTAAAGACATTTAAGAGCACAAATTGTCAATAGTTGCCCATGTTTTGCAATTGTATAGAGGTCCATGGCTATAGCTTAAGGTAAGGCAATCAGTTTTAGGTCGGTAACTTTTAAGAATTTATCCGATCCTATAAGGCTCGACCCCACTGCTTACCCTATCTACCCCAAGATTGTGGTATCAATAGAACTTCATATTTTGCTCATCTCATCTGCAAAATATTTGCCCGACTTCTTTACAATTATGATGTTACAAGCAAAAATATGGGATGGTTTTACAAAAAACATTCCCAAATATGGTCAATCGCACCAGCTCTCTCACACACTGTCCTAAAGGCCAATTGATACACATTTGTGCTTCTACTCTCCAAACAACTAGACTGATTCAACTCCAAATTTGTAATCCAGCGTCTTCGCTGTTACGCTTCTTCATGAGGAAAAAACGTCATTTGATATATCAGAACACAATCGGGTCATCCACCTTTCGAGGAACTGCTACACAGCTCTATTGATCAGGAGCATGAAAATTGTACCAAAATATATTCAGCAAGCCATCTTATCAGACAGGAGCCTAAACACAAGATAACGTCTGCAATCTTACACCCACCTGTACAATTCCCAGACCAAACCCAGCTAAACATTTTCAAAATGGCAAATTTTGCCAAACTTGAGAATATGCGGTGATGGTCCAATGCATTATGTACTCATAACTTTTCCAAGCAGTCATTTTATTGCTCTGAAAACGAAGTGAACGTTTGAAACATTTGACAACCTGACACATTTCTAACATTCAGTACATGCCAGACAAACCAAATAGGTCTTTGGAGAACATAATCTTTAAGGGATGTGAGTGTGAACTCCTTACCACCCATATGGAATATTTAAATCTTTCATAGGGGGAGTAGGGATTGCAAATGTAATAGCGCATTGAGAACATACATGTGAAATCCACACACCCTCTAGTAGTAGAAGTTGTAGTAAATCCAAAGTTTTGAATCTGGTTTTGTCCCCGTAAAACAGGGGTGGCCGGACTCACCTCACACTCACAGCAATCGCCCTTACTCCCTCCACTTCGCCCGATTCAATGCATCCTCCATCCTCAACTCAACCCTCCTACTCTCATCCTCCACTTGCTTCTTCCATCTTCTTTGGACATCCCCTCCTCCTCAAACCACCCACCTCTAACTCAAAAGCCTTCTATTCTTAAAATATGCTCCTCATCCTTCCTCAGCACATGCCCATACCAACGAACACTATTTGCCTTCGCCATCCGGCCCAACGCTTCTTCCAAACCCAACATCTGCATCAAGTCCTTGCAGTCTTTATCCTGTCCATTTACATTTTGAACTAAATGAATGATGTGACATCAATGCTTACAAACACTAGTTAGCACCTGGTCTACTAACATGTTGGTGGTGCAAAGAATATACCCATACAGCTACAACATTCAACAGCCTTAATACTTTTGAACCGAGTACAAAGTTAATTGATCAATGGATAAAATAGTATGAGTGCAATAAGTGTCGGGTTAACCTTTTTACCACACCACACACATGTATCGCACATGATACCAAAGTAATCCCTATGTGCCCCTTTGCTTGCAGCAGCAGACACAAACTTGGTTTTTGAACTGGCCTATTCCAATGAATTAAAACCGGTCTTAACTTATTGGCATTTTCATTGACACTTTCACAAAGTTGTTGATACCAGGCAATGGAATAAACTTCTAATCCATGAATGTTTACAACAATGTCAATGCTGTGTAATCTTAACCTCTTGGAATAACCAATAAAATTTGACCTTCTACCTCTCTATATGCACCTTCAAAATTTTGGTACCATGTCTCTGAATAGCTAAATTATACAGAGATGTAACAGAGGAGTAGTCCCATTTCTTGAAAATTCAAAATTTCAACTGACAACAAGGCCAAATTTTAGTGTAGCATCCGGTGAAGCTCCAGGGAATGTATTTTCTTACAAGATTTTAGGGTACAAGACGCCTTCTCTAAAATAATTGGTACTTAAAACTTGGTTTTTGATGCAGTTCTACCCAGGCGCGTAGCCAGCCCGGTGGTTCTGAGGGGGCAATTTCCCGGTGGGTGCAAAAAGTGTTTAATTTTCTGATTTCCCCTCAAAAAAATTGTCAGAGGGGGCACTCTTCCCCCCCCCCTTTTCCCCCACCTGGCTACGCCACTGGTTCTACCTTTATCATTAACGCTTTGATCTCAGGAATTGAAAAAAGGTAAAAAGTTAAAAAAAAAACAATTGTTTACCTTTCCAGAATTTTTTTTATTTATGGCTAGAAATCCGGAAATTTTCGGAAAAGTTACATCTCTGCTAATTATAGCATTCAATCCTTTGTATAACCAAATTGGCCATTATAGAGCCCAGGAAGGAGGAGGTTAAATAAAATGATATCAGAAATCTGGTCTACCTTTCTTCTTATTGGACTTTATTTCAGCGCCACTCGATCTCTCACTAGCACCTCTGGCTCCAACTTTTCGCTCTTCTTTCGTCTTCTTCTCCTCTTTGGCCACTGTTTTTGTTTTCTCAACTGTTCTTTTTTTCTCAACTGTTTCTGCTTTTTCCACCACAGGTGGTGGTGATGCCTCAACGGGAGGTGGTGGTGGTGCAGGTGCGGGTGCAGGTACAGCTTCTTCTGGAGGTGGTCGTGCAGATGGAGGTGAAGAGGTGCTTGCTTCTTTCTTCCATCTAGGCGAGTTTGGTTCCTGAAATGAGAAAGGAGGGAAAAGATGTGATATTTACCAGAGGGCATGTGTACAACAACCAAAAAGCATTCAAACATTTTACTAATAATACCTCAAGAATGCTTTTGAAAGCTTTATTAAAATGAATCCTTTATTTAATATTTTTCAAATCTCATGGGGCGCAGATGCATTGATTTGATCAACAGAACACAAATAGTTCTCATTAAAGGTGCATTTTGTGATTCCAGCACCTTCTGCTTTATTCATTGTTCACTGGATATCCTTGAGAAAAGCTTATTCACAAAATTTGAGTTGATCCCTATCTTGCAGTTTTGCATTATGAGCAATTGCTTATTATTTTCTGTCAAAATACAAAATTGCAAATTCTTACAGATACAACCAAATTTGCATGTAAGATCAGGTGTACATGGATTACAGAGGCTAACGGTTCAGATGATATAAAAATTTCAACTTTTTTAGTTAAGTCGGGGGGACGAGGTTGTGGATCACGAAATGCCCCTTTAAATTAAATGTGATTTTTATCTATTTTATTCAGATGATCGGTATCCAATGTGGCCTTGAAATTTGCATATTCTGTTTATTTTTTTTATTTTTTTTAACAGTAAGTTGCCTTGGCGTAGAGGTTCCATGGCCCATCGCTAATAGCCTCATCCCCAGGGACCCCTAATTTGACTGGAAGTGGTCAATAGTTGGTACGAAGGTACTATTTTTCTCATTTACCCCTGAAATTTTAGGGCTAAAGGATGGTTTGGTTTGGATGTTGTACAAACTATGCCCTTTGGTCGACCAATATTAATTTTACAGAGTCCCCTAGCTATGGGGATTACAAAATCACTTTTTAGCTCTCACTTAAAAACGGGTTGAAATATCGGCGCAATTTTACAGATTTGTTTTGGGGTGCGGCCATTCTATCAAGATGAAAAAATTATAGACTTAAATCGGGCCAATCCCCCTTTAAATATTTTTTATATATTTTAAAAGTATATATGGCATGTTTTTTGTTGATATTCCAAGATTCATGTAAACAAGTCTCCGTTCATTCAAATTCAATACCTAGCAACCCTTATGTTTAACTGGGCTACCCATTTGTTTTTTTTTAGAAATTCACAATTTTGGTACCAAGAATAATGTCTCAGTTTAATCCTTTCAGATGGGGATATTTTTGATAGAAAGCTTACTTAACCAGTGCAAAATTCATAATGCTCACATTTTTATGGACACCTGTTATGTGATAAATTTCTCGTTGCACATTTAATATTAAACAATAATATCGGATGGCTTTTTTTTTTCGAGTGATAGATTTAAAATGTTGCACTTGCTAAAGCACTGTTGTATTCATCTTATACCTCAACATTGCTATAGTTTGTGCAATCTAATTGCATCACTCTAACCAGAGCATCAATGATGCCGTAGCCTATAAATATGATGCACATTTCAAAGACAACCACACATCCTTTAAAGTACCTTATATATTATTTTAAACCTCTTTGAATATTCCTCATAATGTACTTCAGTATAATTACTATACAAGTTCCATGATGATGATAATTGTTGTCACAATTGCGTTAATTCACATAAATTCTCTATTAGGCCAACAGGTTATTGTTTTTTCAACTAGTCTTTTTCCAAGCTAACTTAAAATGTTCTTTTTGTTCTTACCGGTAATTTCTTTATAAACATGCTATTTGAAAGTCATACCACATGAACGCAACCTTCACACATTGGCTTTTCGTGATCCACAGTCCTCATCCCCTTGACTTTACCCAAAGGAGTGAGATTTTTTACATCACCTGACCCGCTAGCCTAAAGGATAGCATGTTGCCTAATCCTACTTGCCAACTTCGATCTACTCTGGAAGAAATTAGGTCCATTTTGTATTTTCTGTCCGGAAAAGGACAGAAATTAATAATGCAGTGGCCTTGGCCTCTGGTGCACTGTGATATAAACATGTTAATAACATCCAACCGCCTCATCAAAATCAACTGAAATTTTGGAATTAATCTTTTCTCGGAGATATCTAGTGACCCATCAACCAAAATGAGGTGTTGAGCCCAAAGGCACACTTTAATTGATTTAAAGTGGCCCTGCATTATCTCAAATGTACCTTATTCACTTTGTTTACTATTTAAAGGGTCACTTTAAAATTTTCAGAAAGGGCGTTCCCATTTTTTAAGCTGGGTGTTTTTACATCATTTATCATGCATACCAGAGTATTAATTCACCCCTGTATTGAAATAACACCAAAAATTTTATTTTTATGTGTATGATAATACAAATGCCCTTTAATCATTTGCATAGTCACATGTTTAACTTCATTGTTATACGTAATTTAATTTTAGGATGTACCTCCACAAAATATCCCACATTATCTGGGCTTTAGTATTTTTTTTTAAATATTTTCACTTGACAATTACCTTCAAGTGGAATAGGCATTCAATAGCCAATCTATTTAAACTTTATGCACCTGTCCAATTTCATTCCCGGCCCTGGTGGTCCCGGGACATAGCCGGTATATGCCGGGACATAGCCGTGCATGTACAAAAAGTATGCCCGCAAGCCGTATGTTGCCGGGACTGCTGGGAATGTACGTCAGCTTGTCCCTGCCCTGCAGGGACAATCATTGATGATAGTTGGGACTTAAGCCTGAGGTACAAAAAAATTTTCCCTCTACCCTGCCGGACCTAAACGGGGACTTTAATGCATGTGTCACACCAAATAAAACCAGCTATCAGTGAGCAGAGTCGCCCGTCAATCTGTATTATATCACCCATTTATATAGCTACCATTGCAGAATCCCGGACTCTCCATGTCCTGAAAGAGCTAATATCAAGTAGCACCACGCACGTCGTCGCACAGTCGAGATATCAACTAATCCGATGATCGATATTTTCACTACATGTAAAATCTCCAGAAAAACATCAAAAAATCAATGGAAACTGTTTTAAAAAAATTAATATCACCTAACTCACAAAAATTACTAGTGTGTCTGATTCATTTAATTCATAAAATCACCGTAGTAGTGAGCGATGAATTTCTTGCTAAATGCCAAGGATTCGGCATTTCATTTCATAAACGGCGTGCATTTTAATGTAAAAATGAAAAGATTGAATCGCTATGGCAACAAATACTCATGACATACATTCTGTAGTTCAAATAATAGATAATGTGATTTTTTAACAACAACAAAACGAGGTTGTTTCTCAACATCACTCCGATGTTGTGAAATTCTGCTCGGTTTCTGACACTCCGGCGATCCAAATGTAGTATGATTTATATGCTAAACCTGTTGTCCGCATGCCTGGACCGATCCGGGATTGTACAGAGTTAAAAGCATTCCCCGCCCCCATTGGCCGAGCCCGAGAATATACGGGGATTGTCACACCGAAGCCCGGGCTAGCAGGGGCCGGGACATATCGGGGAATGTACAAAAAATGCAAGCCGCTACCCGAGATTTCGCGCTACTTTAGCGGGGACAAAGGCGGGGGTGTCAAGACAGCAAAATGTACATTCGGTTAAGTCCCCGCTCGTCCGGGACCCACAGGGCCGTGATTGAATTGGACAGTGCATATGAACATTAATTGTATTAATGTACTGTTTCTTACCCAAAACCACAAATATGGCAAATTTATGGCAATGTGACTTTTAATTCATATTTGTTTCTGTATGGAACACCTGTTTTTTGCTTTTTTCAACTCCAAGGACCAGCAAATATTTTGGCTGTCAGAAAAAAATATTTTAAGTCGTCTAGATTTCAATTGGTAAGACATGCTCCATGTGGACCTGCATACAGTGATTTTGTCATTCTGTGTGTGAATCTTTTTACACACACTTTAATTGAGAGTAACTCATAACTTCTTCATTCTCTTAATTTGTTCCTTACCGTACTTAACCCAGGGGGGGGGGCAATTTTGGGGGGGGGAGGGGTCCCAACTATGGTTTGGGTAGGTTAACTGGCCCCCCCCTCCATACTCTGGAAGTAGGGGACCCATAGCTATAATATTTTTCCAAAAAGGGACCCATAGCTATCCATAGATTCAATTTTAGGCCAAATGTAAAAACCCAAATTTGCCATTTTCACTGCAAAATTTTGACATGTTAAGCAATTTTTGGAATTTGGCTTCAGATGGAGGAAATGCGGCTATTTCCAACATTTCAGAAAAGTTTGAAAAACGACCTTGCTATACCAAAATTGGCATGAAAAAAGGTCACTTGAATATACTGAGAAGGCTGAAAATGGGACCGATGTCTGGTGCACGTCCCTGTATAGCATTTGTGTTGAACCCCCCCCCCCACTTAACCTTTAGTTTCACTTTTAATAACATTTATTGTCATGTCTAAGACTAAGTTAGGACTACATAATAAAATGTGTGTAGTAATCATCTTTGCAATGGTGATATATCACTTAACTAAATAATTTCTGAAGTCCATGGTCCAACCTCGGTGGTGGCAATTTACTTGAACAAGGACAATCTCCTGTGTTTTTTCAACTGTAAACATATGACTTGTGGTTTTGATAACAGAGTATTGTAAAATGGTCAACTTAATACAAAATACTAAAATACATATCATTATAACTCGACTATACAACCAATTTCAACCATTCAACACTTCAATTGGGCTAATTTTACCCCACTTATAATACCATACTATGTTTAACACTTTTTATCCCATAAAAAATTTGAAAAAGCAAAAATTTCACTTCAGTAATATTTGACAAGCTACAAGGTTAGATGTAATCATGCAAGTTCCCAAGACATAAACTTGTGTGCCATTTAACCTTGCTTCATAGTAGCAGAGGGTGTTTTTGAACTAATCCCATAATACATTCCAATGTACCTACACTGTTCTGTACTAAACACTTGTCAGTAATTTAGGGCAGTGTAAAGAAGTTTAAGGAGCACAAAACCTTTCATTTGAAATTTTTTTAAAGTACTAGTGTTTTGTGTGCAGGAATGGCTGTCCGAAAAAGGTTGAGTTTTTTGTATTAAAATTGATGTTTGTGTGGGATCACATGCCTGGATCATGCTGGGATTATTGATGTGAAATGTACCAAAACTGATGCATTGTGGATGGGCCTAAATATGCTCTCTTGTCTTAGGTAGGTGTGTGTTCGAAGGCCATTATGAATTGATTGGTTGAAGTGAGAGAATTTGCGCTGTTTCAAGGTAACACAGTGCAAGGTTAGTTCAAGCATATTACAATTATATATAGTGTCGCTTTTGAACCATGTGGTGGGAAACATTGCATTCGTGAAAAGACTTGTATAAAAACTAATTTCACTAGCTTCAGGAGCACTGGGAATGAGTGTAAAGTACACATGTTCCAGGCCAATGGAACTTAAAGACCTGGGGAAAATTGGTGGGAAAACAATACAAACTACCCTTCCGGCACAACATAACTACTCATCTACCAATAAGGATGAAATTTACTGCCCAAGTGGTTATCAGACTAGGCTGCAAATGCAATGCCTCTCTAGGCCAGCAGTGATAATGCCATGGCTTTCCACAGTCCTGCATCTACATTGTAGGACGACAGACAATTCAGCATAATCTTGTTGCCTACCAACACAATTCATGCCAAAAAACAAAAGGACGAACAAGAATGCCCCAAACGCAACACTGGCCTCAGAATTTTCAAAATTCCACACCATAACTTTTCAAAGAAATGTCATTAATTGCATACCTGCGAGTTTCAAAAGAATGGGACAAGACATGAGAGACTAGTTTATGAAGAACACGTGGGTTTTCCTACCTAATTTGCTACGTGATTACAATAGCCTATATATAGGCTAAAAAACTATCCACTATTACATGTATCCCTACTTGCTTCTGCTATTACATGTAGCCATAATTAGGGGGGAGAATCATAAATTCATCCTCGTAACTCTATTGGTCCAATGAAGCCAACGGGCTCAGCCACCAGACATACATTTAACCTTTAATGCTCTAAAAATGAAAATCACAGTACTATTTTAAAAGGTGGCAACTATACTGCCAACAGAGGTCTTGCTCAACTTAACCACATTCGGAGAACTGCAAGGCCAGTACGAATGTGGTTTTTCATTGACAATCCTCCAGCTTCCTCTCAGGACATTACTACGTTAAGACTGTTTTGGACATGTTCCTCTAATAGTAAATGTTAAACATTCTCATACCAATCTTAGGAGTGTAATTAACACTCATGTTTACCCTCAGTGGTTCAGGTTTCAAGGATAAAGGAGGCACCTACCATCATGACTTTCTTAGGGACACCCTTGTCTGTGCCCATTTTAAGTGATTTTCAGATCAACCACCAAATATCACACAGAAGTGTGAGTAATGTTAGTAGAACTTGTGCACATGTCACTGATACTAGTTTACAAATGTTACACATGCTAAAGATTCTACCTAACTCTGTAAATATTGGGGTGAATAGTAATTTTAATCATGACAGTCAGTCCCATTTACCTGATACATGTAATTTCTGCACAACGCACACAATGATCTAAATGTTATCAATGACTGGGACGATGTAAACAATGAACATACAAACACTGATTAAATACTGACAATGTAAACATTCATGTTATAGTCCCCGTAAAATATGATATTATGATGACAGTAAAACATTCATTCGTGAACTTGGATTAATCCTTATAGACTAAGCCATGATGATAATTTGCTTTTAAATACAGAGTGATTAATGAGAACTGGAAATATGTCTACCATTAGGAAATTTAGAAACAAATCAATCTAAGCAACACTAATTTTTTCTATACTAAATTTCAAATATACGTATATATTCTAAAAATTTTTGGATAAATTAAAGACCCTTAAAGTAATAATTAAGCATGACTTTTCATTTATTGGTGTTGCTGAAACCTGGATTCCAAATGATACAATCCCTTGATTATTTTTACTTAAAAAGATTATAGTTGAAACTGTAATATATTGATTCTCACATAGGTGGTGTAGGTCCTTTATGTCTTAAATAACATTAATTACAAAGAAGAAAATGATTTAATGCTTACAAAATATTCTTTCTGAATGTTGCTTTATTGAAATAAACAAATCAATAACAAAAACATAATTATTGGAGTCATTTTACCGACTCATCCCATAGTATTAATGAATTTTATAAACATTTTTGATCAGATAATTCACAAATTGCTTGTGATAATAAATACTTTAATTAATGGTGATTTCAATCTAGATATCCTAAAAGCTAATTGATAGGCCTATTAGTACTTTCATTGATATGATTTACTCATATTCATGTTATCCACTAATACTAATACCAACTCTGATTACTTGATAAAAGTGCTTACATTATTGGATAATATAGTTACCAATAATCTCCCAACAGTAGTGGAATCTTACTATTAAATATAACGACATCTTCCAAAGTCACTTTAACTGATAAATCCTAGACTTAAACAAAGCATTACTATACAGTCCTAGAGACTTCTCAAATAATTAACATCAGGAGCTCTAAAAAAGGCTATGTCTGAAATGAATTGGAATAATCTACTTACAAGTGGTGATGTTAATAATGCTTACAATAACTTTATTGAAATGTTTAACCTCTTACTGGACAACACACACCGCTTACTAACAAACCATAAATCTAAGTCTTAAAACCAAAATCACCATGGATACCAAAGATGTAATTAAAATATAATAAAAAAAGTAGCATGTATAACAATACATAAAACATAACTGTAGAAAATAGAACTAAATATAAGACACTAAATAACAAGTAAGCTCTAAGAGCTGCTAAAAGCACTATTTTGTACATCAACGATAAAGAGAATAATAATATTAAAAAACACTTTTTAATGGATTTTTTAATAAAACATAATTAATTCAAAACCAAACTAGATCTTGGGTAATAATGAATTTAAACTTAATGATCAGTTATAAGTGATCCTAAACAATACCAAATATTTAACGGGACTTCTTCATAAACATAGCCCAAATCAGGTAAACAAATACCTAATACTATACTAATTTTTCAACTTATCTCGTCTAATCCTAACGTAATAGTACCAAGGTTCTTTACTCCAGATTACTGCGATGACGTAATTAAGTTATCAAATAATTTAAATGCTAAAACAAGTCCAGGTACGATGTATGGCATTCCTTGCCAAAGTTATTAAAAAACTTGCTTGTGAATTAATTGTTCCTCTATCCATCATATACAACATGTTCCTAACAACAGGTATAGTTCCCGATCAACTTAAAATCGCCCGAGTCATTCCTATTCATAAAAAAGAGTAAAAACATAAAGTCACAATTACAGCCCATTCTCGGTTTCTTCCTGGGCTTTTCAAAAATTTTAGAAACCAAGTCTTGTTTTTAAGAGAATGATTTCCATTCATTGACAAACACAACATACTCTTTGAAGACCAATTTTGGTTACCGGTGTCCCAACACTCTACGAGCATGGCAATAACCAAGCTCGTGCAAAAATTACTCACGCTTCAATAATAATCAAACACGCTTGGGGTATTTTTGGACCTTTTCTAATGCATTTGATACCATAAATAATGACATCCTTTTAGCTAGAATGCATCACTATGGCTTCAGATGTATTGTCTTGGAATGGTTCAAAAATTACCTCACAAACAGAACACAGTTTGTTGATTACAACAGTCACAAATCTATACAAATATATTGATACTGGAATGCCCAGCGCTTTATTTTAGGACCCTTGGGCTTGTATTATTTTTGTCAATGAATATTCCAAATTCTGCCCATGAATTGTCTTTCTTTGTATGCAGATGATACCAGTGTATTTACATCACATCATATTACTAATAACTTAAACACATCAGAATAATGGATTATTAAACGAACACCTGGTTCAAAGTCAAATCAAACTTTCACTAAAATCTTAAAATACTAATATATCTTTTCGGCACTCACAGTAACACCAATAAATAAATAAACACATCAATATTTCATCATAATACTAACAATAAATCAAGTTTAATGCTGTTTTAAATTTTTAGGTATCCTACGACCAAAACCTTACTTGGAATAACCATATTGAGGAATTAGGCAAGAAATGTTCTAGCAGTATTGGAATTTTTATTAAATAAACACTATCTACCTGAAACTGCACTTCGTAGCCTCTATAACACACTGTTTTCTCCTCACACAGTACATAATTGTATCACTGCCATGGGCAAGTGCATGCAATGCTGACATGGAGAAACTGCACATTCTGCAAAAGCGTGCGCGGAGAGCAGTGAGCAATAGTGAATACAGACTGGCATCTAATCCTTTGTTTGTTCAAATATATCAACTACAAATAATGGATTTGTGTAAACTTAACATAGGAACATTCATGTATAAATACACAACAAATGTTGCCCTCCACATTGACACATGTTTTGTAACAAATGCTAATTAATCACACTTACTCTACAAGCATGCATCATACTTTTCAATACCTAATTAAACTTGAATTTTGTGGTAAATCTATATCTTACTTTGGGGCAAAACAATGGACAACATTCCACCTAAGTTTAAAATCTCAAAAAATATTCATTCTTTTAAACTACTTATAAAAAGTCCTCATTTCAAACACAAACTATTATAATTGTAACAGAGTGCTGGACCTGACAGGCCATTTTTCTGGCTTACTTTCCAGTACTCTTCCCCATCATAATATTCCATGTATCTAATTTTATACATGTATGTAACATTTTTGTTACCTATGTATGATTGTGGATAGAAATAAAATGTTATGTTTCACATATCCGGGTGTCCCTACAAAATCAAATTTTAACTGATATTTGCCTGCGGTACAGCTTTCCATCAAATATCCCCATCTGAACGGATTAAGCTGAGAAATGTTGCTTTTGTTACAAAAATTGTGAAATTTCTAATCTCGGATAGGAAGCAAATACAATCAGCCTATGCTTTATATTGAAAATATAAGCAAATTTTAAGACATTTCTTAGCAAAATACAAGGTAAAATCTATTTGAGGCTAATCTATATTGAAATTATATTATGACACAATATTTGAGTGCCCTAAAAATCTCTCGTTGCACCTCAGATCAACCTGTTTCTTCCCACTATCAGACAAAACTATAACACTGTGTACACAACATCCTACAACACCTCAGTGATTAAATTCTGCAACTGGAATACACACGGCATGCCAGCCATAAACAACATTTTGGATGATGACATTTTACGCTCTGTATTTCAAGCATAACAAAAGCACAATTACTGTCACACTGAGCTGCGTGGATATTGTAAATGATATATTTGGCAATACAGATGTGTTCATTGTGTTGGGCAAGAGTTGTTGTGTTGGGAAGTTGGAAGCAAGCATGAATTTAACATACAAAACAAGGCTAACTCAGATTTATGCAATGCATAAAAATTTAAAATATGTCCCCTCCGTATTGATGTCCTGAGATGATTCCTAGATGACCTTTGATGACCTCACCTTTTTGGTCACATGTGACTACTCCTAAATTGTGTCTGTGTGGATAGTATAGTGACAAACTGACAAATTGTTCATATGTTGATCATTCTGGATCAATGACTCCAAATGTCTCACAGATGACTTTCAACCTCATACAAGTTATAGTCACATCCAAGGACCGGGGGTGGGGGGGTCCAGTATAATGATGTATGCATGAAAATCCATTAAAAAGTCAGCAGCAGCATTTACATTTAGCATGGACAGAGCTCAAAATCATCTGGTTGGTTACATGTACACTTGGAACATCAACTTTTGATTTTCTTGCTGCTTTATCTTCACTCATGCATTCATTTTCATTTATGAGTTTAAATGCTTCATAGCCATCAACTCCCTGTCGTATATCTCTTGAAAAATCACGATCCCCAACTTGATTTCACCATTACGCTTGCCTTGCAAAATTCAATGCTGCAAAAAATCACACATACTGTTTGAACAGCTTTTGGTAACCACAGTTAAGCTGTTTATGCATGGTGCTGTATCACTTCATCTTAAACCATGCATTGCATGAAAAAGTGTGGATTTTGGGAAGCTCCTAGGAGCAAAATTTTGGTATTTGGAAAGAAATTTGGCAGCTGGCTTCCTGGGAAATATTTTTTTCCATGCCCTGCCATGACAAGTATGCGTGTGCATGAACTTGATTAGGCTTAAGTCAGAGCTCGAATTGCTTGGGTGCACACGTGCACGTATGCATGTAACTTTTTCTTTGTGCATGTAGAGTGTCTGTACTACATGCACAGTGTGCATGCAATTTTATTTTTAATCAATTTTATTTATATTATCAGCATGCATTTTTAACATAGAAAACAACTGAAAATATTAGCTGTAAAAGTCAAAATCTGTAATTTAGCTTAGTATTAGCTACCATGGAATTCACAAGCCTTCAATAAAGGTATTTACTTTTGCCACTGAGTTTTTTTAAGACGTGTGCGTACGTCTCCAACTTGATAATTATAATCGGGAAGCACTTTGTAAGGTTTTCCTTGAAGACGTAATTGTGCATGTATCATTTGATTTGTGCATGTAAGTTTTCCACATTGCATGCACAAAATGCATGTAGTTTTTATTTTGTAATTCGAGGTCTGGCTTAAGTACTATTTTTTGTGTCACTTAACAAAAAACATTTTTAATTTTGGAAAGAATTTAGTATTGTGCCACTACCCTATGAATTTGGCAGCCTCAATGGAATAAACTGCATGTTGAAGGATGTGGTTACAGAATACTGAATTCATCCCTACATGTTAGCACACTTACCTCCTTTTTAACTTGTTCAAGAGTTGGCCAACTTGTCAGATCATTGAAGTCACTTGCCTGTTATAATAAAAAATATACAATTTGGATAAATATCACGTACACGTATACATATGTGCAAATATTTAAATACCTCCCCAGCAATACATGTCATGCATGTATTTACTTTTTAGATAGGTAGGTTAAAGGGGTATGACCCAATTTAATTACTTATAAAGTTCATCTTGATTGAATGACCTTAAACCCAATACCCCTCTGTAAAGTTTCACATCCACATTACAATCTGTTTTGATATGAGGAATTAAACAACAATTTTGTAAGACCTCATGAGCAAAATAATGTGAACTAGAATTTCGCGGTTCTCGGCTTTCGCGCTCGCTATATTCAAAGAATATAAGCTGTGGGCCGCCCCATGACCTTTGACCCTGGCACGTGACCTTTGATCTCATCAACATATGAGGGATCGCATGGTGCACCTATGACAAAAGTTTGGTTCCAATTGAAGTTAAACTTTTCAATTTAGATCAATTTTACATTTTTAGCCCATTTTTCAACTTGACCTCACATGACCTTTGACCTTTCAACATGACCCTTGACCTCATCAACATATGAGGGATCCCATTGTGCACCTATGACAGAAGTTTGGTTCCAATTGAAGTTAAACTTTTCAATTGAGGTCAATTTAAAAAAAAACTTAACAATTTTTGACACACACATCCACACATACA
The DNA here is from genome assembly GCA_023653785.1 of Ophioderma brevispina. Classification (NCBI taxonomy): domain Eukaryota; kingdom Metazoa; phylum Echinodermata; class Ophiuroidea; order Amphilepidida; family Ophiodermatidae; genus Ophioderma; species Ophioderma brevispina. The sequence goes on from JAMKCH010035713.1 coordinate 46,567, forward strand.
CACACACATACACACGCACAACGGATGCTAAGTGGTCCTGCCAGCTATAGCTGGCGGCCCACAAAAAACAGCCCTACCGACTTGTGATTGATCAGCCTTGGCATAACCCTATCATGAGAATAACTCGCTATTTGAACTCACTGAGTCAAGGCTATAGTCCATTTATCTTGCTTGAGTCAGTGACGTCAACGTGTTCAGACTGATGTTTTCCGCGTACGTATGCCAGCGCTTTGAATCAACGCTCGCAATTTCATGCTGCTACCACTGCATAAAGCACTAACGTCACTGACTCGAGGAAGGTAAAAGCACTATAGTAAATTCACCAAGTTCAAAAAGATGTGATGACATCATTGTACGACCACATACATGGGCAACAGCCAGCGACAGTGGCTTGTCATCCCTGCTCATGGGACTGGTGCACTGGGGGCCACAGGTTTGAATCCCACTCAGGATGCCCCTTCCTCAGTGTTAGGGTTAGGGCTTGCGATTTATCCACCTTGGCGTAAAACTAAGACTGGTATAAGTGTTAGCGATTCATGTCCAAAATTTATGCTGGCCAAATTTGATACAGTCACTGTTAATTTCTGCAAAGAAATGCCCATGAACATAATTAAAAAATACCCGATTCCACAAAAATAAAAAAATATAGAAAGTAAACTTGCGTCATCCCCCTGGCAAGATGACAGTCTGGAACATGCCCTCAGATGACCTTTGACCTTGGTCCATGACCCTTGACATCATCCACACATGAAGGAACCCATTGCACCTTAACCCCAAGTCTGGTTTAAATCGGACTTAAACTTTTCGAAGGAGACATGAAAAAGGGAAACCTAACCAAACTGGAACACACATACACACCCTAGCAATATCCCCCTCTGCTTTTCAAGCCAGGGGGATAAAAAGTGCCTGATTTTGGGCAAAAAGGCCTGCGTTCATATTCAGATCCAAATTCAGGCACTTTGCCCACCCAAAGTTAAGTGCTTTGCCACCTATACAGGAATCCGCCGGCCAATTTATGTGTTTGGCCCTCTATCAAAAGCGTCATTTAATCAGCTGATTACGTATTAGCCTAAGATAAGATGCTAATCATGCTACAGTGCACTAACGCCGAACTCACACAACCAATATTTTGATGAATTTCACTACTTATTTTCCTTATTCAATTGCATAAAGTTATATGACTTGATTGTGATTACTTGGATTGACGATTTCGTCAGTGGCCTTTACTTCTTGAACAAGCTAAGAATTTCAGTTTATTTTGATCATTTGGTAAGGGAAAATTGACAAGACAGTCGGTGAAAACAACCAACCGGACAAGAAATGTGCCGTTTCACCCGGCGTTTTACCTTACTGGGATATTTTCATACAGAAGAAATATTAATAGTCAAATGATACTTTTTCATTTGCAATTTTCATATATTCATTTGTTTTAATGGTTAAATCTTAAATCATGACATTATTGTACCTTATTTTGGCTTCAAACTTGGGCTTGACCAGAGAAGATGAGACGACCATCATCCGGTCGCCATGCACCAGAGCAAACATGGCGAGTCGATACTCGGATTTTGACCGCGAGTTCAACAAAATGTCCAGTTAGTTTTGTTTTTTTTGGTGAAACATATCGCGTTATTTCCGTAATTTGGTAGTCCACATTGTATCATATATTCCTGGGATATCTTTGTTTTACACAATGTGAAGGAATGCTTGCAAAATAAAAAAGATAACCGATCCAAACTGCCGACACTTCAGTAAAACTTTTCAGTCGCCTCAACTACCGTGCACCTGTAATGCACTGACATTGTTTTGCTGTGGGATTCCCCGAATTGTTGACAAGTATTGATCGAGAACATTCTCATGTTACGAAGCTAAGTTCCTGTAGTAGCATTACTGACGCTGGGTAGATCAATATCTAGCGACTGTAATATCCGAATTACGTTAATCAGCTGTTCAGAAAACACGTAGCGCTATTTTCAATTAGTTTATTTTAGAAATGTACATGGCAAACCAGGAACTGTTTTGTATGTAGAGATTGAGGGGAAACACGGCAGAAATGTTACCACACTATGAGGCTTAGGATCAAGTGACTTTAGATTAAGATTTGCAATCCATTTGCGTAAAATTTCAACGTCTTGTTGCCGACCAGGAAAGCTATGCAGTGCGAATGGTGTAGGCCATGCATGGGCATTCTTCGTGGTAAAGGGATCGTGTTTTTCGCACGCTAATTCTTCCATATCGGAAGTTTCTTACTGTTATTGTGACAGAAATTAACAGCCACACGTCCGGCCAGCCAGAAGGTCCCTTCTCTGGGGAGTTTCCATTTTGTTGTAAAACCGGCAAACTTTGCAATGAGTTTTGATCATGCAACATTAAATACATTGCGGTGTACTAAAAGAAGCGGGGGACACCACAGCAATGACGATCATCTGCGGCCCTCATTGTGCGTCGCCGCCGCGGAGGAGGAGATAAAAGAGACAAAAAGTGAGAATAATTTACTGATCCTATTAATCTTGGATTAAAGTTATAATCTGAAATATTTCTACACAACTAAACAAGCATCATACCCAATACTAGACTGCGACCCTAATTTATATTCTATTGCTGGCCTACTACAACCATGATGACTTCCACCCTATATTATTTTCTGTACATGGGCTTTAGGGAAAGATTAACTCAAGTACAAGTAACTGAATTGGCCATTACATTCGGTGAAAAGCAAACCTCATGGGAACACTTGAAAAAAAAACCTACAAGTTTTACTCACCACATTGTTTTTGTTTGTAGCTGCTTTTATTACTGTTGCCTTTGGTAGTGCCTCTCATCTGAAATCAAAGAAAAAAGTGGAGTGTATAATGGTCAGAAGAAAACACATTTTACAGCCAAAAAACAGACCAAACCAAAAAAATAATTACAGTTACACAGATACCAAGTCTAACCTGGACACAAATAAATAGGTTGTTGACATGTTGGCACATGATGAACATATTATGGGAATTGGGATGGGGTGGGTGAGATGTGTTATATGGGCATGTAGGGTGTGTGTGTGTGTGTGTGTGTGGAGTGTGTGTGTGTGTGTGTGTGTGTGTGTGTGTGTGAGTGTGTGTGTGTGTGTGTGGAGTGTGTGTGTGTGTGTGTGTGTGTGTGTGGAGTGTGTGTGTGTGTGTGTGTGTGAGGGAGAGAGAGTGTTTATAGGGTGTGTCTTTTCTACAACCTGTCATGTCTTCCCACTGAATTGTTTTTTAAATGTCTCATGCCGTCGCGATTTGTGAATGGTAGGCTCATATGACCTTTTGACATTGATATGTGACCTTTGACCTTGATATGTGACCTTTGACCTTGATATGTGACCTTTGACCTTGATATGTGACCTTGACTTTGATATGTGACCTTTGACCTTGATATGTAACCTTTGATCTCAAACAAATGAGTGTTTCCATGTAATATCCATAAACAGTCTGGTTCCAACTGAAAAACTTGACCTCACAGTGACATTTGAATTGGTATGTGACCTTTGGACTGTGTATGTGATCGGACTCATGTTTGATGAAAATCCATGTATATCGTGTGCGATATTACAGGCAAATGTTTAACATTTTCACAACAGACAACAGACAACAGTGGACAAGTGATCCCTTTGTGTCTTTCCTGTGGGCAGGCGGACATTGTGCCTAAATTTTTTAAATTTATATTTTTGAAAAAAATCACATAAAAAAGTGGTTAATTTACAAAGAGTACACTTAAAATTAATACATTTACTCCAAACACACACACTATTCAATCAGTGAGTAAATGTACATGTATACTGGTATACACACACATATGCATGAACAAGACACAATTATTTGATAAGTCATTTGTCAAGGGCACGGCACTAGTGAAAGTATTTTACGTATGAGAACATTGGAATACCATAATACATTTATTACACAGTACCTATAAGATGATGGCAAACAGTAGGCACATGATCTATCTGGTCACCTATTGATTTATCGAACTGAACCTGAGACTTGACCCATTTGTGTACTACAAAATTGTTGATCGTACTACTACATACTATCATTGAGAAAAATGCAAGATAAAGCCGATTGCCCAGGCTTTTACTTACAGTGGACTGGACTGCATGAGGAATCGGTGGATTGAAAAAAAAAAAACTTGAGCAGGGATTCAACCATGTTAGTACTGGGGTTTATCTGAATTAACAATACACAGACCACACTTTATTTCATGAAGACAGCTTTTTCAATTATGACAAGATGCAATCAACAGTGTCAGGGAATTTTCCATGCAACAAAACACCTGAAAGGCAAAGAACACCTCAACCTTTTATGCCAAAATAGGTTGCTGGTTCCTATGAACTAGAAAAGTATTTTTGAAAAAAAAAAAAATAGGAAAACTTTCATATTAATACCAGTGGTCTGTCTGTCTGTCTGACCGTGTCTATTTTCTTGGAGACAGAGGGTCGTACGTTCCTGAAACTTGGTGAGTGGGTGCCCCTTGACCGTCCAAAGACAGAGTTTGTATTGGTTAGTGGATCAAAGGTCATCGGGGTCATTCAAGGTCAAATGAGGTCAAATGGGATAAACGTTGTAGCCCCTGATAGACAAAACACAAAATCAAAACCCCATTCCTCGGCCATTATTGCTAGTATAACACTCACGCTAGCGTGAGAGTTAATCTCGTAACTTGCACATCATAACACACCTACTTATACTAAACATTCATTAATGCGAGTCTAACTAATTCTATGACAAGGTGTACAAGGCGGTTCTCTAACCACAAAGGTCCCCCGCCCGTCGCGATAGTAAATGGAGGGAAATATAATTTTAAGATCACAGGGAGAAGTGTGGATTGGAAATAATAAGTGGTTCTCAAACCACTGAGGCTGCTGCCATAACAGTTGCAATTCAACGGTATCAAATGTTGACTACATTGACCATACAACTATTTGTAGTTATTTGACCTTAGATGACCCTACTTGACCTTGAAATGACCTTCACAATTTTCGGTTTAGAAATGTTGACCACATCCACAAAGTTTCATGACCTACCACATGTTGAGTTAGTTGACCTTGAATAACCCCATGACCTTGAAATGACCTTCAAATTTTTCGGCAATGAATGCGTACTACACCCATCAGTTTTCATGACCATACTACTATGTGTATGGATTTGACCTTGGATGATCCCACATGACCTTGAAATGACCATTTTTGGCACTGAATGTTGACCACACCCACCAAGTTTCATCATCCTACCACATACTTAGTGGCTTGACCTTGAATGACCCGGCATGACCTTGAAATGACCTTCAAATTTTTCGGCACTGAATGTTGACCACACCCACCAAGTTTCATCATCCTACCACATTTGACAAGGGTTATAGCAATATTATCCCATTTGACCTTGTATGACCCCCGCATGACCTTGAAATTACCTTCAAATTTTTCGGCACTGAAAGTTGACCACACCCACCAAGTTTCATCCTGCCACAATTGTCAAGGCTTATAGCAATTTAATCCCATTTTTGACCGCATTTGACCTTTGACCCATGCCATAAGCCCCACCTCCGAACTCATCCACCGTCTACTTGGGTGACATCTGTGGTGCGAAGATGGGCACCCATACTTGCTTAGATCAAAATATATTGTGTTTACAAGGCTTATAACAATATATCCTATTTTTGACCAAATTTGACCCTATTTTTGACCCTATTTGACCTTTTGGACCTATGTCAATGACCCACTTTACAGCCCAGCCAACGCCTACTTGAGATTGGCAATCAACTGTTGCGAAGATGGACACCCCCACTTGCTTAGATCCAGAGTATTCCGAATATTGGAAAAGGTTCAGTATTCCGAAACCAAAATACCGCGCTTGGGTTCGTTAATTCCGAATTTCAAAGGGTTCGCATTCCGAATTTGTTTTTCACATTATTGCAATGAATTAATAGATTTTTGGTCCTTACAACCATATGTCTTAACACTTTTATTTGTATCCAACTCTCGGTGTGTCTGACATGCAAAGTTATGATTAGAATGGAAAATGGCGGCTATGATCAAATTGATCTATCATGCCTTACCAACAAAAATCATATTACCATGTGCATTAAAATATTGCCGAAATCGAGTGGGTGCCATCATCACCACAACAGAGGAAATAACTTTTGTTTTTTTCAAAAAGTGAAAATAAAACTACTACATAATAGTGGTGTTATTTTATTGGTATCATCGGCTTAAAGGCATCCATATAATTCACCATGTTCATTGCTCTAATGGTGAATAGCGAATCGGAATAGAAAAACCTCTTTAGGGCAGTTTGGAATAATGTGAAAACGGATTTGGTTTCGGACCGAATACAGGAACCTTTTTCAATATTCGGAAATAGCAACCCAAAAAACACCCTTTTTTTGAGATTCGGAATTGCGAAACATTTAGGATTCGGAATAGCGAAGTCTTTTTAAGATCGGGAAATAGCGAACCCTTTGAAGATGCGGAATAGTGAACCCTTTTTAAGATTGGAATAGATCGAACCTTCGGAACAACGAACCTTCGGGAATATCGGATTACCCCGAAAGGATTAGGCCATATGTTCCAATGTATTAAGCAAGTACATGCATACAATCAAATCCCCATTTGTTTTGTTTTGTTGAGAAAAATGGTTGTTATACGGCAAGTCTGGCACTGTCATGGTAGGGTGTGGTATAATATAAATCTCTATTGATTTCAACTTTAGGTTAGACATGGGGATCGTTCTTGATATTGACACCCTTGTACAGTTATCTATACCTTAAAATGTCTGACTGGGCACCTACTTGTAGAGTTAGCACTCTGCATGGTTATTATGTTTGTGAGGGCAGACTCTGGGTGTTTAGTGAAAAAAAGGCTGGGCAATAAACTTTAGAACTTTTTGGATCCCACAATCGCAAACCCTAGAACAAAAATATATCGGTCCTCAGACCGCTTTGTCGCTGCCGTTCGCGGTTAGTGGAAGGATAGCCTAACAGGACCTTGACTTGATATGTGACCTTTGACCTCATCACAAATGAGGGATCCCATGTTGCACCTATGATTCAAGTTATGGTTCCAATTGAACTTCAACTTTTCAAATGAGGTCAATTTTACATTTCAGCCCATTTTAAAACATGACCTCACATGACCTTGACCTTGTTATTGTGACCTTTGATCATCAACAATTGAGGGATCCATGTGTGCCACCTATGATTAAGTTTGGTTCCAATTGAACTTCAACTTTGCAAAATGAGTGGTCAATTTTACATTTTCAGACTATTTTACAACTTGACCCACATGACCTTTGACCTTTGCATGGGACCTTTTGACTCATCAAAAAGTGGGGAATTCAATGTGGACCTGTGACCCAAAGTTTGGTTTAAATCCAGCAAAGTATGTGGATATGACATGCAAATGTTAACCCTTTTTCACAACAGACATCAACAGACATCAAAAACAAGGACAACCAGGGGACCAAAGTGATCCCTATGTGTCTTCTGCCTTAGGGCAGGCGACACGAAAAATGGAACACATGCACACACGCACACACACTAACACACACAAAGAGGACCAAAATCTGCTGGTGCAATGTCCCGGATAATAAAAACAAAAGAACTAAAAATGGAAAAAACCCAAAATACCAATGAGTGGTGGTAAAGGTGCCAAGAAGGGAGATTTCAAATAAACAAGGTTGTCCTTAAAAAATTGAACATTCTGATTTTTGCCCTGATGTTTAAAGCTTTCCATCAAAAATATCCCCATTCTGAAAGGATTAGTCTGAGAATGTTCTTTGGTAGAAAAATTTTGAAATTTCTCATTTCAATAGGAGCAAAACAAAATTCAGCCCTGTTTATATTAAATCTAAGCAAATCAAAATCACCTTTTTTCTCTTTATTTTTAAGGCATTTCTGTTAGCAAAATACAGTAAGAACTATTTGAGTGTCTAATCTATATGAAATTACTATTATGCACAATTTTGGGTTGCCTCAAAAGTCCTCGTGCACCTTTACCTTTAAAGCAGACTGACTGAGATGGCGAGCTCATTTTTTCTAACAAATCTGTTTCATGGGCATTAAGTCTACAGTTGGGGATAGTTATGGGTTTTGTATTGCAGCAAACACATTAACGGGCATTTGTGATCCACAGCCTCGTCCCCCCGACTCTTACTAAAAAAAAGTTGAGATTTTCATATCATCTGAACATTAACATTAGTAATCCCCGTGTGCCAAAATCTACGTGCCACTCGGTCATTTGTCTGTAAGAAATCGCAAATTTGTATTTTCTGTCCGTAAACGAGAACAGGCAATTATAGCACAGTGGCTTGTGGGACCTTGAAACGAGGCATTTGTTCATTAACACAAACGCAAAGTCAGGATCGGCTAAAAAGTGTGAATAATCTTTCTCAAGGTATCTAGTGAACAATGAATAAAACAGAAGGTGCTGGAAATCAGAAAGCCCCCAGTTAACACGTACTTGTTGCCATATGATCAGATCTCGATTCAAGACATGTGGCAGGTAGGGGTATTATAAAATGCACCTGGGTGTGCGATTAGAGTGTTAACATATTGATCCAATGATTGAAGTTCCTTTGAATAATTCAATTGGGTACATGTAAACTAGTCTATCCTCACGCATACTTGGTCCAACTTTTTGTAGATTTGCAGGTGAAATGAAAGATTTCAGCTGGCCTGGTGGAAAATGATGATCTGTTTCTACTGGACAATTTTAATCCCTTAGCCGGCATATTGGTGCAAAAAACACTGATAGATGCATTTCTGTATTGATTCCTCTCTTAATGTAGCTGCAGGGTTGAATTGATTAGAGGGAGCCATGTGTTTCAAATCCTTTATCCAATAACCGACCTATATAATAATTTTACTGGCAGTATTTACGCTTCAACACAAATTTTAGCACTGCACATAGAATTAACACAACAGTATACACTTTTTTATCGATTCCCGTGTAAAACTTCTGTGAGCCATGTGAATGGGTTGAAAAATTACTTAGAATTCCACAGTTTTCGGCTTTCACGCTCACTATATTCATAGAATATAAGCTGTGGGCTGCTATATTATCACAGTAACCATTCTGGATCAGAATATGCAAATTAGTTCATTGATATGCATATTGCATGAGTAATACTTGTGTCCACCACTTCATACCAAATTGGACTTTGCGTTATGGTCAAGGTTCACCTAGTTTTGTTATTAGCCAATCAGAATGAATATACAAATTCGCTCATTAACGGCATTTATACCATGAACAGTCTGCTTGAGTAATACTTGTGGCCACCACAACCCACATACCAAATTTCATCAAAATCAGTGTTAGCATTCTGGTCAAGATTTACTTATTTTGTTAAAATGTTCTTCAACTGTTATGATTTTAAGACGATCTAGAATCAATTTCTTATGAAAACCATGATATTTATGACTTCCTATTGATGATAAATGCTATCACCCAAGGGGGGAAGTGGTGATGTAGTCCATGACTAAAAATAGTGTGTTAATGACCTCTGTTGTAGTACGGGTCCGTTTACCTGGCCAAAGCGGTTGATAAGGGACCTCAAATGTAAAGTTTAATTTGCACGTACAATAGTTTGCAGATCCAAACGCTTGTATTCTTGAATGTCAGACTAAGTAGTTGGCTGCATATGTAAGAAGGGCTTACCCATCCAAATTTGTTACCAAAACACAGGGTATCTCCCCAAAACAAAAAAAAAATCAAATCAGGGGCAGGGGTCCTCTGCCAGTAATTTTCAAATTTGTAATTTATCCAAGTGGACAGAAAAAAAGGCTTATGAAGCAATCAATGCATACCAAAGGATTGAAATAAGCACGGGCTGAAGTATTTCCCCCCTGCTAAAGGCAAAATGCCCCTGGTTCCGAAACAAAAGTGTGCAGATTTGTATAGACCAGGGGCAATAAAATGTTAAAAACACCTAAAATTGCTCCTGGATCTGAATCCTTATTTCAAGCCCTGGTGCATACACATACATGTATACACCTTCCATGTGCTCTTTCACCATTTTTACTACTACATAGAGTATATATGATGCGATCAAGGTGTGGGAGGCGCACTCTAGCCAATTATCAGAACTGGTCATTGCAGGCACCAACACTATGAACTGATCCAGTTGATCAGTTCAAACCCAAAAAGTGGTCCTTTCTGCTTTATCTGAAAATTCTTAAACAGCTGTGAAAATGTAAGCAATTTCATTGGCTGATGCCTGGGTTCAATTTGATAATTAAACCCAGGTAGTACACGTGTATTGATGTTATTTGAAGGTTGCTACGCTCGCGTCATACTGCGTTTTGCTACATTTGCGCACACCTGTCAACATTGCGTCTTGTTGTGTATGTTGTTGCATTCAACAGGTTGTTTGATTTTTCTCACTAGGCAGTGGCAGTCCTTTCTTGTTGTATTTAAGCCATAAGGATCGCGAATTTGGGTTAAAGATGAGCTTAAAATATAAAACTATTTAAGAATGAGAATAAAGGTATCATGGTTTTGGAAACCGGTGCTCTCTTTAAAACTAATTGAAACCGGCGACACCATTATTTTTGGTGGAAGAACTTTGCCTCTGGCCTCGTTCTTCCACTTAAATGGTATCGCCTTGCTTTTAAGTTGTCGTAAAAATAGGTACAGTCCAAAATCATACCTTATTCTCTCAATAATATGACAATGTAAAGCTTCTCTTGGATTGCCTACTTTAATTCTCTATCTACAAAAGGAGGGACCCCTCACCTACAAAATAAATTACCATGCACTATTCTAATTACTTTACTTTTGCAATTAGAAATCAATATACATGTATTAACCCTCACTGTTATTTGAAGGTGTACAGTGTTAGTACCCCAGTTAGTTCATTCCTTGTCAGATTAAATTAGGTCTCTTCCCCAGGCCGGACCAGGGACACTCCTTGTACAAAGGTTACTTGTTGACCCGTACATTCTTGGAAACAATGCTACAGGTAATCAGTTTGTGGACTATTAAATTTGTCTCCACTTTTTGCAAGCAGTGCCAAAATAACAATCCCCCACAATAAACGAATACAGCAAACAAGTACATTGTACAGAGCAATTAGGCTGTAAAGGCGGCTGACCCAATTTACAATTTTCAAAATTGCCTTTGACCCACATACCCTGTAAAGTTATGATGCTATTTCAATCTGTTTTGAGAGAGATAAAGGTGTGCTTTTGTAAGCCACATGCATAAAATGATTATTGGTTCCACCAAAAACGAGGCACTTTGCTGCTCATGAATACATGTAATGCCTTTTAGTAGACATAATACATGAACACAAAATGAGAAAAATAGTTGTTTCTTCGACACCAATGAGATTTGGGATGAGTGTGTGTGGGGGGGGGGGGATCATAAAAAACAACTGGTGGAGATGGACAACGATGACGACAACAATGTCAACCATGATGAAAGAATGACAAAAGCCCCCACCACAATGAAAACTGTTCAGCACGAATCACCGATCATAAATTATGATTCGAGCGGAATCGTGTGTAGCCCTGCACATTATATGACGTCATTCAACGTGTCACGTCAGAGTGAAATCTCTGTGGCAATAATATTGATGGTAAACATTAACCGATCTGCCTTGGAAAAACTGTTGCCGGTACGATTGCAGTTTACATTTTTTTTATATCTGTGAGCCCATTTCTACTCATTGCTTTTCCCGAATAAAATCAGTGAGAGCAAAGTCGATCTACGACAGTTTTTCGGCAACTTCTGCCATCACTTTTGACTTTTCGTTCTAATTGGATGAGCTTACATGTATGGTGAGTAAGCGATAGTAAATGGTTGTTATTTTTCCCCCTGGTGTGTTGTCCAAACTATTTGTATGTTGATGACACATTTTTATTGAAAATATAAGCCTTTCAGCGCCACAATTGTGCAGAATTCATCATGATTGGTCCATTTTAATGTATGGCGGTTTGTGATATGGCAAAAATACAACCACACAGATATTGCACAATAATTCGGGAATCCGGGTGTAGTCATTATGCTATGTGATGTGGCCACTAGTAGGTGTATGCTCAGGGGTACAATGGCTGTAACAATGAATGAAGATTAATAGTAATAAGGATAGCTAATGCTGTGTTACATGTCATGATCATTCGAGGCTGGGATGGGGGGGAGGGGAGGGAGGGGATGGGGGGTGGCTAGGTATATGTCAACATGTGTATAGAGCGCTGGCATGGTGGGAGTGGATTGGTTGCAGGTGACGGAATCCTGTTTCTTTCCAGGCAGAGTGGGTCCCAGCTATTATTCTACCTTGTTGACAATGATTTGCATTCTTGTTTTGATTAAAGTGGGGTGGGAGGGGGTAGGCTGAGTATGTGCACAAGTCGGGTTGTACATGTAGTGCTTCCCACCCGTGGGGTGGTCAATGAGATATTTCTACATCTTTGACAATTTTGGACAGGTCGTCTGCAAAGGTGGGTAGCAGTGAGAATGGGGTGGGTGAAGGGGTGGAGTACAGGGTATGGAAAGGGAACTCACCTCATATGACCCCCCTACCGTGTCAGATTTACATCACAGTTAAAGGGTCTAAGACAATACTTGCAATATGGGACCAAAACAATATTTTATGATACATGCATGGAACCCAAAAGGCCGAATAAAAATAGGCCTAATTGTGTTATTGATCAACACAGTCACTTTCATGTGATTCTAGAGAGATCTAGGGGGTCTATTCCTTGTAACTTCAGATAAAGAAAACAGGCCTCACCATTTTCCTGATGCGGCTGAAAGTTACTGGTAAATCAATTTCAGTGAAACATCCATATTTTAGTGTCATTTCATCATTACAAAAATAGCAAATCTTTAAGTTTTAATAATCAGTAAAGGTCGACTACGGCACGCTACTATGGTTACTGACTACGGTGAATTCGCCAAGGATTCAGTATCTAGCAGCTGACGGCACGTACAGCGAAGCTCTTAAATATGCCCGATAGTGACCTCGATTGTGGCCTTCAGGAAAAAATCATATTGCGCATGCTCAGATCGGAGAACGAAATCGACTGTGGCCGCAATGTGTTAGTTTTGGATTGTGCCCAACTGGGCTTATAAGCGCCAGGGGATTCCAAAATTTGAGCAACATACCCAATTGCCATCTAAAAAATTTAAACACCCTGGGGCCCCATACATGTACATGTTTGGTGCATAACACCTTAATGCAACCTTAAACGATGAAATGACGATATTGTGACCTGCTCCCACAAAACCCGGACAAAGTCGCCAGATCACCTAAGACGAAAAAGGTCAATCAACTTTGATATTAAAATCAATAGAAAACAAAAGAAAATCCTAGGCAAATACGATTTTTGATTGACAAAAGGAAAATGCAATGTTTACATGTGATTGCATCATTTTAAAGCTTGTTGATCAGATTTAAAATCTGTACATACTTAAAATGAAAAATTTCCGACTTTATCCGGGTTTCGTGAGAGCAGGTCACATATATTTTTCCAAATGCTATTGCCCACTTTAGTTTCGAATAAATGTTAAAAAATGGATCATTGTACCAATCTGTATTCAGATGTATTGCAACCACATGCAGACAACATTAATGGTAACCTTCCCGGGTTAGTTGGTCATTGAAAGTAAGCGTAGTAGTAGCACGGTATTAATGACAGTGTACACTTTTGCTTTAACAGCAATTTAATTCCTATACCTCACATGGCATGGTATGCCTTATATGAATTAGATCCGCGTGTGGCCTAGTGCAATGAGACATTAATAACCCACTGAACAACAATATGAGGGGGGCTAGCCTTTACTTCTATATAAACAAAACATTGCACCAATACACTATTTACAGTGGGATGTGAAGCTGTCTCTATTGTAACTAGTTGCTTAACTGGTTTAAAAAAAATATTTATATATAAGCCCAGTTGTCTACTCTTGAGATTAAGATAATTTTATATGTGAAGTGGACAGATCTAATGCTTCAATGTTTCAAATAAAATGACATTGCCTTGATCTTCTCTGTTCATATTAACATGATAACAGGTTTGACCTAATCAGTTATGAAATGTGAGCTAGGACAACAACCTACACCATTCCATGTACATACAGTGCCACATAAGCAACCGTGCATGTACAGGTACAAGCACAAGATACATGTACATGTACATTGTACTTGTAGAAATGGCATTCATGCACGAATAGTGTTGTGTGTTTCATCATCCATACAAATTACAAAAAGATACATGGACTCACTGAGTAGCCTACAAATGCAAATTCGTATCAATGGAACCAGTAAATGCTTGGCTTACTCATGTGTGAGTGCGAATGGTAACTGGTTCATGTAATTGCAAGGTGAAAATGTTGTTAAAGGTACACTGTAACGATGTTCTGCCTCCTCCCCATGACTAACCTCACTGAGGATTTCATTATTACTCAAACCTTACTTTTTATGTTACAACCTGTATCCCAACAGCAATTTCACTCACTTTAATAAAATCTTGAGCAAATACACTTGTATCTTGTAAATTTCACTCTGTGAGAAAATAATCTAAGAGTGAAGTCGTTCTCCAATTTTCTGTTGTTAGTGACATTGAGTTACATTTGCACTCATTTGAAATTTCACTCCGAGAATTTGGCTTCAAGAGTGAAATACTCAATTTTAAAAAAAATGTGAAAATACTGTTCCAAGCCATTTTTAGAGAATTGGAATTTCATCAAAAAAATGACAACTATTAAAAATCACTGTTATATTACTTCAACAGCTGATATGGTGTGATATCTGTACAATGTATGAAAGAGGCAGAGCCTACGTAGTCTTATGCATGATTCCCTCAAATAAAACAAAGCAACTCTCAAAACCAATGACCTGATGAGACTAGGCTTGTTTGTACTCATTGAATACATTTTTGATGCCAGTTGTGTATGGTCTTATAAATACACATTTAAAATTTTAAAGGTTTACAATTACATGAGAGTAAAGGTGCATAGAGAATCTTATGTTATACTAGAATGGACCTCTAGTTAGGTCCATGTACATTGTAATGTACAGATAACATTGTATGGGGAACAGAACATGGAACTGTACCACGTCTTATCTGCATCTTTACTGATAAAGATATTTAATTTGCAATGTAGGGTTATGGTGTTTTGGTAGAATAGTACCTGCACGGCGGGAAATAAATGGCAAGACGGGAAGCTCATTGCCGGGAAATCCTACTGACTAAGGGGAAATTTTAGTGACGCAAAGAAAAGCAAGAGAAAAGAGCAGAAAATTTGACAGAAATAATCAACGAAAAATTGTGATATAAAAATTAAGGAAAACATAGTGAAATAATCAAGGAAAACAAGATAAAAACAACATCAAACAAACTGGTCATCCCCCCTGGCAGATGGCAGTCTGGAAATGACCTCAGATGACTTTGGACATTGGTCAATGACCTTTGACCATCATAACACATGAAGGCACCCCGATTGCACCTTACCCCAAGTATGGTATAAAATTGGATTCTTTAAGGTCCATACCCAAAATTTATTGGTCAAGCTATGAGTTGAAAAAAATATTGGGGAGACGGCAGTCGAGCCCAATATTTTTTCAACTCATAGCGAGACCAATAAATTTGGGTGGGTATGGGCGGAAAACAAGAATCTAATTTTATCATTATTATGTTTTGAGAATATTGTGCCCTATATACTATAAACAGTTCATTAGCTTGACAGTTCATGAGTCTTGGGCCAATATTGTCTATGTCGAAAATAACAACCCCTGTTTACACCGTCACCTCTTCAGATGACGATTTATCGCCAACTCTGATGTTTTATAAGAGATCCAGTTTGTGAATTATCTCCGTCGTCGTGGCGGGACGTCAACAAAAAATTGTTTCAACTTAAGATTTCCACGAAGTTGCCTCTTTGCCTACCAAAGACTCGAAGTAAAACAAGTTATGACACATGCTACGGTACTGACACTGGATCAAGATATTTTCCTTATGCTTTACCTGACTGAAAATCTTTACTCCAACAGCGAGGGGCTGTGTGTACTCTCCCGGTGGGCACAGATCCACACCTTTAATCAATCAATAAATTTGTTGAAATGAAAAAATCTACTTCCAACCAGCAGAGAAGAATTAGCCCATCTCGCAAGGTAAATAAAAACAAACGGCCTTGACATGATCGATGCAAAATTGACAAGACATGACCGGAATACATGTGCACACGCTACCACTTGACGTTACCTACTTCTGGGCTACATAATTAGCCTGAATCTTGGCCGGCACGCAGCATTATGCCGTGTTTTCGACGCCATGGCGGGAGGCACAGTAATGAATACCAAATGGGGTTTACCTAAAGTTCGTGAGCTGCGGATCTTAATCCTTACTTAATACTGTCTCATTAACAGGGTGCACAGACATAACTGCATTAGGAATGCTTCTGTTTAAAGTCAATGAAAGTTAAGGGGGGATTGATCCAAAGTGGTGGAGAGTATGGACACCAAAAGTTTGACAGAGAGGTAGATTATTGAGAAGTTGTTGTTTATTGGTTTCCAGAAGTGTATAGTAAAGGACGGAAGATTCTCAAAACATAATAATGGTTTAATCGGACTTAAACTTTTCGAAGGAGACCCAAAAAACGAAAACCTAACCAAAAACCTAACAAAACTGGAACACACACACATGTATACAATACACTACATACGGACCCTCGCAATATTCCCCCTCTCTGCTTTTCACGCAGGGGGAATTTACAAAGGGTTGTGACAATTAGCGACCTGGGTCCTAGTGACCCACCCTGGAATTCGGCAGACTTTACGGAATAATAAACTGCAGAATGATGCAGTTTATTCCGGTTACAAGATGTCAATTCAGGGTGGGGTCACTAGTGACCCAGGGTCGCTTAATTGTCACAAACCCGGAATATAAAAAATTAACAATTGAATAATTAAAGTAGGGAAAATGGTCTAGGGAGTACCAGTGTGTTTAAGGGGGCTGCATCGGAACCCATGGAATCTGCTAGTCACTTACATGTTGTCCCTGTGACGACAAGAAGCATACAGTGTCCCTAAAGGCTGTACCCTGTACCCAACTCCAAAAAAAAAAGATAACCCTGAGCTAGCTCCTCCCCAAAACAACTTGGTCCCTACAATGTACTAGGGACTGTCCACCCTTAAAAAAAACCAAAAAAATGACAAGATAAAACAAAGGAAAAGGGGTATATTTGGTTAATATCTGCAGCAAAAAACCTAATGACAATCTGAAAAGACTGAAGTGACATTGTAATAAAATGCATTTAATTATCAGTATGGTAATCCAGAATCTCTCCATTATCTGGTCTCATCACATGCTGGTATACAGCACAGCACAGAAGCTTCAAACTGAACTTAGAGCAAACATGAAGATGATAGATATGCACCTTTGCCCTGATAAATAGGAAATATATTTTTAGGATAGATACTGGCTGGTACATATAATTGCATGCCTGGATTGCTCCCCTACCAGTGACCTGTACATGTATACATGCATAATTCTATATAATAAAAAGATTCTCAACCTTAGTAAGGGAGTGTTCCTCAGAGTCCCGAATTTTTTTTTTTGGTGGGGGGGGGGCGGGGTATTATGCCATCTATTGGAATTTGAAGTTTTTTTCCCCTAAACTATTCAGTTACTATGGAAAATAACAGAAACTAGAATTTTGCGGTTCTCGGCTTTCACGATCAGGGGCATTCCACGCAAAGGTCATTCCTGGTCACCAAAAATTTAACTCCATGCCAGAGACAATAAACTTGTCTAAAGAGTTTTTTTTAAATATTTTGTAATTACGGTTAAAAAAATTTGAATTTTTCCCCATTTTGTTTAAAATTGTGATAAAAAAGTAGAAGAAAAGGAGTTCATCAAAGAATTTAAGTAGGTATTAGTAATGTCTAGAGTTGTATTAGACAATGAGGTGCTAGAAAAGTGATTTAAAACATTTATTTTTAATTTTTGCAAATTATTAACATTTTTACACTTCAGTGACTCCAAACGGGATTTCTGTCATTCCTACCAAAAATAAGATTCAAGATGTTTTAAATTATTTTCAAAAGTTTTGTGGTAGGAATGTAAACAAGGTAATTAATTACACAGTAATTAAGTGTGTCATTCGTTACCAAATCGGTAACGAAAATGACAAATCATTGGAATGGGTGAAAAAGTTGCTACAGGACCACCACCAATGGCTTCAGAATCACTAAAACAGGTAAAACAATATTCCCTATGGGTCAATAATTTTTACTATTTTTCCAAAAATTGCCCTGCAGAATTCAGAACCTTAAGGTTAAATTGCTGTATTTCAAACAGCAGTAGAGTAGACATAAAATAATAAAGTGATATTAAAACATTTTGTTTTTCAAAAATTTTAAAGACATGATACACTGATGTAACCAATGCATCAGCTTAAAAATGATACCACCATCTTTGTGGTAAGATTTGGCCCCTGATCTTAGGCCACTCAGAAATTTTGTACAAAGTATGTTTCTATGGGAGGACATTGTCATTCTGTTACCAAATGCTTGTCTGCTTAATGTTTCCTATTTTAATAACATAAGAAATTTTTATCAAAACTCATGTGTTTTATTTAAGTATGACCTCTAGGGATGACATTGTTACATTCAAAAAATATTGCCTCTATAAATTTCACAGAAGTTTCGGCAAAACGTATGTGAGTTGTTTAAAACCCATGTCCATTTTTACTGTTCATTCTGTTACCAGCCTCATTTAAATTCGATATTTAAAAAAAAACTATTTTTGAAACACAACTACAGTACACTTGGAAGGTATGGGTAACTGGCATCATTAGTTTAGTTATGTATGTGTTTGCTCTAACCGATTCAAATACAGGGTGCTAATTTTGCAAAAGGTGGTCCAAACGTCATGTACAAGGTATGGGCCGCCCAGCAAATATACAACTTGACCTTTGACCTTGGCCTGGTGACCTTGGCATGTGACCTTGGATGTGACCTTCGCATGTGACCTTTGACCTTTGCAATGTGACCTTGACCTTGGCATGTGACCTTTGACCTTGGAACATGACCTTTGACCTCAACAAATGAGGGATCCCATATTGGACCTTTGACTCCAGTTCGAACTTCAACTTTCCAATGTAGGGCAATTTTACATTTTTAGCCTATTTTTCAATTTGACCTCGCATGACCTTTGACCTTGGCACATGACCTCTGACCTCATCAACATAAGAGGGATTTTTTTGAATGGCTAACATACAGGGTTGTAGCTAGCACATTTTTAGTGGTGGGTGTTATTTGATGAAAATTTGACATTTTATAACGTTATGCCTAAAATTGTCAATATTTGCATAAAATGATTAAAATTGTGCATTTTTTGCTCTTTGAGTGGTGGGCTCTAGGGTTAAAATTGGTGTTTAGTGGTGGGCTCTGAAGCTGAGTGGTGGGCTCAGCCGCCCACCACCGCCCACTGTAGCTACATCCCTGCTAACATAGTACTTTGGCAACTTCAATGGACACGCAGTTAACCCTACAATGTACATGTAACAAACACGTCACGGGGTAGTCGGCCGTAAAACGGGCTAAGTGCAATAGGAGTCAACGCATAAGTGTCGCCTGATGTCCCAGGTGCAATTACCTGCAATCAGTGCCTTGCATTGCATTCCATTGCTTTTGAGCCGGTAAAATCAGTCTGTGATGGTCGGTCGCATTTTCCGGAAAACGCTGCTCAATAGAAACTTGGCACTATTGGCTATTCTAAGTATCAACCGGATAAATTTTTATCTGGATAAATACCGTCTGTTCAATAGAAACACGCTATTATTTAAATCATTTGAATTAATTGATATCAGATAGGCTACATTTTATTGTAACAAAGTTAAATTTGTAGCAAATGTTAAAATCCATAATTTTAGAATTTTGGAGGAAAGAGTTTATTCTGCCACCACCCCATGAATTCGGCAGCCTCAACGGAATAAACCGCATGTTGCAGGATGTGGTGGCAGAATACTATATTCATCCCAATTTGGAAGCTGATTTGCAAATGAGTGGTATTCAATGATGATAAAAAGTGAAAATTGAAAAAAGTATAAACCAGGTTGTCAAGTATGATATCATTACAAATAGAGTATCTAGACTCTTATTTAAATCATTCCAATTTAATTGTATCAAGTATTAATACAACTAGCATAAAATCCTTTTATGTAGGTTATGTTAAAATCCATATTATAGAATTTTGGAAGATGATTATATGAATAGGTGGTATTTCAGGGTCTATTGGTAATTGAGAAATGTATATCAATCAGTTGAGGTCCCTGGATGCTATAGTTTTGCTTTTAAATGTGAAAACCTGCAAGATAAAACAAAAGTAGGCAGAAAGAAAAGAAATAAAAAATACAGCAAGTTTAAACTTGCCACATCTCCCTGGCAAGATGGCAGTCTGGAATTTGACCTCAGTGACCTTAGCCTCTTGGTCAATGAACTTTGGACATCATCCACACATGAAGGAAAACCCTATTGCACCTTAAACCCCAAGTCTGTTAAATCGGACTTAAACTTTTAGAAGGAGGACCGCAAAAGAAAAAAACGAAAACCAACCAAACTGGAAAAATACACATGAATTACACATACAGACATTCGCCCCCTCGCAAATTCCCCTGCTTTTTAAGCAGGGGGATAAAAAATACCAACACAATTTCGTAAAATTTAAAAAAAAAAAGTTGATTTAGTCCGTGATTTTATTTTAATTAAAAATCAAGTGAATGTAAATCACGATTTAAATCGGCCGATTTTAATCAACATGATTAAATCAAAAACCACTGATCAGTAGTAGTGATCGCAGAAGCCTAACATAAGTAGAGCTAAATGTACAACACAGAGTTTGAATCATCAATGATGACTGAATTTAAATAAATGAGCCAAATAGAGTATAATGTTATCAAGATCATTTTGAAAATCATCTTATTGAAATTTCATTATGTTACAAAATTTACGATGTAGCTGGCAAATGTTAAAATCCATATTTAAAAGATGATTAGCAAACGAGTGTTATTTCAGGTCCATTTTTGTGATAGTAGTAATAATTGGAAAACAGGATCTCAGTTTTGAGGTCCCTGGAGCTCAGTGTGGGTTTTTCAGAATGTGCAAAAGCAAGAAAAAAACTAGGAGAAAAAGATTTTAAAAATCAATTTCTCAAAATAAAATAAAATAAGTTGATTTAAATCAGTGACTTTTTAAAAAATGTGATTGAATCCAATTAACCTTGTTCTTCTAAAATATGTTAAAATGCACCCCCCCACGACCTGATTACAATAGGGCCCTTGCAAAGAGCTAAATTATGTTGAATGGACTTTTTGTTTGTCCTCCAGATCAACCAAGCATGAGAAAAATAAAAATGCACCCTGGATTCACCGAACATTTCAGTAATTTCTGCCAGGTGATTCCTTTGGTATTATTTGCATGTTGGGTTGTTCTGGAGGCAGGTCTGCCAAGTTAACCATTGACATGTCGTGGCATAGCGGCCCATATAGTACAGGGTCCCAACTTTTTTGCCCAAGACCCCATTTCTAAATGACCAGCCATGGGGTGCATGAGTTTTGTGGAAAAATCCGAATTTGGAAAAAAAAATCTGAAAAAAAACGGTTGTGTAAAAATAGACCTACCAATGCTTGATATCGGGCTGTGAAATAAAGTTTGAGCAAATTTTGAAATAAAAAATCCTTGAATCAGGAACCTCCTGAAGAATCACACCCCTTGAAAGTTGGGGGCGACCCCCCCCCCCCCCCCCCAAAACTTTAGACAATATTGAGTGGTATCGAATGTTCTAATGCTGATCAGTCGGGTTGTTTATAATTGACACGGTAAACGTTTTTAAAAGTATAAATACCAGTCCCTAGTTGAGGAAGAGCGCCGTTTTTTTCATGATCCTTTTAATCCGTTTTTTTTTTTTAAACGTTAGTTCGCCAACCCCATATTAAGGGCTGATCCCCTTAATTAAGGGCCCGCAATCCACAGGGGTCACGACCCCCCAGGTTAGGAAACACTGCAATAGTACAATACAAATATTAGTGATATACAACAAAATATTACTTGTGTGACCGCGCGGCGGTCTGATGAATAAACTTGTTTTAACACTAGAGGGCACTTGTGGAAAGCAGTGCTCCGTTCACTGAACTGGCTACCCTGTTTTATAGGATGATAAATAAATAAATAAATCTACACTTTGTACAAATCTGAAATAGTTTGTTACAAATAAATACCCCAGTTTAAATGTCCCCACCACAAGATATTTTGTAATTCTAATCAACCCTAAAATGCCCATTTTCAGTGCTTCCAAATTCCCAAAAAATATGCACAACGGAATTATCCAGTGATTAATCAATAACATAACAAGGATTTCAGACCACCAGTAAAATTCAGTTTTTTAGTAAATCCATTACATGCAAGGCCAACGACAAAAAACATAGTAACCAAATGGTGAAATCCCAACCCATGAATTGTAATTAAAACTTTTATTCTTTAAACTCTCCCACACCTCCCCAACAATAACCACAAGTATAAATGCAAGATTTTGTGTGCAGCCTCTTCACACCGCTTACTGCCAAATTCTATTGGTAATTCAAGGTCAAATTATGTTCAGATTTTGTGGGTGTAGGGTTTCACTGGGAAAGTTTTGTTACAAGCGATCTGAGAGGTGCAGAGTGCACAAAAACAGATTGAGTGATAACACACCATTTTGAAAGTGCCCAATTGATATAATAGATTTAAATCAAAAAGTAACAAACAACAGAGTCGCATACCTTCGTTGCAGATGCCACCGTCGGTGCTGGAAGGCGTGTGGTGGCGGTGCAGCCATTTGTTGATGGTAGTACTGCCGCACTGCTGGTTTCTCAACGGCATTGGCATGTTATCAATGTCCGTATAGTCTTGCATGGACTCGACATGTTCACATCCGAACTTACTGCCGATGCAGCGGGGCAATGCGGGTAAGGTTGCCCTTTTGTCCATGCCTTGACTTTGGGTGGCGGTTGCACTCATTACACTCTTGCGAGGTGGTGGTTTAGACTCGGTACTGTCTTTTTTGATAGATTTTGTGGCATTCTTCTTTGGAGCGTCATTGCTTTCAGCTCTCACCCTCACAGGCCTTTCTCGGCTTCCACCTCCGGCGCCATGTGAAACTTTGTTACGTGGTGATCTTGCACTTACAGTTTTGGGTTTTTCTGGCGGTTTTTGCTTTGTGAAGCTGCTGCCAGCTGGCCGCTACTAATCGAACTTGTTGAAGCGCTTGTATTTGCAATTCGCTTGTTTCTAAGCCAGGGATTGTCTTTTGGTGGTGATGCTGGAACATATTCCACTTTCTTAACACTGACTGGCTTTTCACTGTTAGTCCTCTCTTCACTAGCATTTTGAGCATCATTTTCATGCACATCATGCTCTACCGGTTTCACGTTCTCCTTCGACTCCGAATGATTGGGCACATTCTCTTTAGCCGCCACTGGCTGTGCCTTTAATTCTGCTCCTCGGACTCCACTTCCATCCTGAACTACATTACTGTAGCTCGGCTGGTTTGCGACCTCCGCGGCCATTCTTCTGGCTGATCAACCCACCGTACCCGCTTACGATGGGATAGCCTAAAATAATCCCCGCCGTTATGATCTCCAACAAAAAAAACTTCAACAGATTTAGCTTAAGTAGACTTGCTAGGCTGCACTGTTCAACTGGGGTAAAGCACACGGTCCAAGATTAAATGACAATGGATTGATGAGGTTTCAGGGTTTTTTATTTATATTAACAGCCACTGAACAATATTATGGTTATTCAGCAAAAATGCTGGAAATATTCCGGTTCTGACGACACCTATAGTTATATTTAACTATCGCACAACATGATTTGACCATTATCACCCCATAACACACTTGTACTTGTAGATTCACTTTGCTGTACTGTGTATAATAAGACTGGAGTGAGCTTTCATCCTGCATGAGGGATTGGAGTTGTTGTGGCATGGTCTGTTGTGGTGTTGACTGCATGTAGTGAGACTGTATAGACTAATTTATTCTTTCTGTGTAACACAAGTAAAATTACTACGCCGGATAGATTAACTTCACTAAGTGTCGACTGTTAAGGATTAATCTGTTCTGAGGATCTTTCACTTGTGGAAGGCCTCAAAGTTCTCGCTCCGGTCATGCAATATGGGATGTTAAATAGCCAGGTCACTCGGTATCGCACACACACACAGTGATCTGACTCAGCTCGACTGTCCAAGGTACGGCTTCCATTTCCTTGTATTTTCCACAACGGTTGGCAATGGCTGACTTTAAATATATTCCATTACTATGCAAGGTCTCCTATCAAGCACTAGTCTTGTTGAATCCATAAGTTAGGTTCCTAAGGTGAACACAGGTAATTTCTTCTTCGCCTATTCGTGTCCTTAGACACAGCACATGTCCCATTGAAGGGAAGAGGCTGGGTTAATTGCGCATGCGTCAGATTTACTCCACCGCCGGCCAGTGACGTCATTTTACCATGTGCTGGTTTACGTGTAGCATTGCAGCTAAATTGCCTCTCATAGGTTTTTGTAAAGCATGGGTTTTTACTATTCCATGGAAAAAAAGTACACTCAAAAAGTGCAGAACAACAACAACAACAAAGTTATGTAGCAAAAAAACAAAACAAAAACAAAGTTAACTTCAAGAACTCTTCAAATCCCTCCAAAAGTTAGTTAGTTAGTTAGTTAGTTAGTTAGTTGTTATTAACCATATTTTGACAGGGTAACTTACTCAACAGGGTTGATTTTCAGTAGGGCCCTGTGAACGCATAAAAGTACAATATACATAAGACATTATTTTTTTAAAAAGTATATGCATCATTAAAATTGAATAATATTATAACTACCAATAACATATGTTGTAGAACAGAAAGTTTTTAGATATGAAAATTATTTTAGAACCAAAATGGTTAAAATTGTGTTTCTCTCTTCCAGTAATGTTCTGGAGATGAAAATTATTTTAGAACCAATTAAATGGTTAAAATTGTGTTTCAAAATTAGCGAGCACACCAAAGAAGACAATTTCTAGACCTATTTACATTTTGAAAGTTCTATATAAGAACAGGGTGCTGCTGGGTGCTGCTCAGTACTTAAGGTTCTAAGTTGCCCTTTTTTCTAAGAGTGCACTTTTAAAATCTAAGAGTCCACTTGGTTTACAGTTAGTACCATAATTCTCTTATTCTATGGTAACACGAATTTTCAGTGATTTTGGCTGTGAATAAAGGGGAAAAAGAAATGTTAAAACTTAAAAAAAAATATTAGGGTACCCTTCTTGAATATTAAATATCTTTGACATCCTCACACAGGCAATATATTCTAATTGCTGTGAGCGGGCTTCGTTGGCGACAGAGGGTGTAATTGCAGAGTAAAATATATGCAGACGATGTCGGCCAAGCCTCTTGCAATTTAGCAATTCACCAAAACGAATTATAATTAGATTACAACCAGGCATGCTGATTTAGGCGCTTAGATGGGGGTCGGTCATGGGTGTTCTCATATTCACATGCACACGACCTCGTCCCCATACAGTATTCATACATAAAAGTGCAAAAATAACCTCTAGAGTGGAGTTTTTGAATCAGGACTATTTCAGTAAATAGATTCATATTTTGTAGGATTGTGAATATAATATGATAGGTTTTTGCGACAAATCCAAAGTTTTACTCACTACTACTCTCTAATGCAAACGAGTGAAAATTTCACTCCCCAAACGAGT
Source organism: Ophioderma brevispina (assembly GCA_023653785.1). Taxonomy (NCBI): domain Eukaryota; kingdom Metazoa; phylum Echinodermata; class Ophiuroidea; order Amphilepidida; family Ophiodermatidae; genus Ophioderma; species Ophioderma brevispina. The sequence continues at coordinate 72,308 of JAMKCH010035713.1, forward strand.
GAAACTCTTTTAAACCACTCTCAAATGAGTGGTTTGTACTTAAAAGAGCGAATTCCCACTCAAAAAAGTGAACATCACTCCAAAAAGAGTGGATTTCCACTCGTTTTCATGTAACATGTTGCCCTTCGTTTCACTCCTCTAAATTGTTGTCCTTTCGTTTGACCTCCTCAAACGAGTGGAAATCCACTCTTTTTGGAGTGAATACTCTTTTTGAGTGGAAATTCACTCTTTTTAAGAACAAACCACTCATTTTGGAGTGGATTACAAGAGTTTCACTCTTTTGGGGAGTTAAATTTTCACTCGTTTACATTTAGAGAGTACTTTAGCTTCCAAATTTCCATGGAGAAGCAGTGAACCAAGACACTTGTGATCGCACAAGATGGCGAAAGCTAAAATAGTGAGTAAAACTTTGGATTTGTCGCACATAACCTATCATAATCAGGAATATTGCTTTATATTTATTATGTAATTTTATAGTCCGCTGGGAGCCACAGTGCCATTTTCTTCATCGTTGTAGCCGGACTGTGAGTACGGTGGACTATAATTACTTTGCTGTTGTGAATTGCATTGAAGATATCGGTCTTAACCCTCGTCTTACAAGGGGGTTACCACCCCGCTTAGTAAATTTTCCTCTTCCGTGCTAAAATGCCAAAAGCTTTCATAAAAAGCTTCCAGGTAATCACTTCATAATTCTTTCCGATCACTTTAGCGAAAAATGTGAAGGTATACCACGTTCACCGAGGTTATAGGTATGCCGTCAAAGTCGAAGGGTATATAAGCCTATGGGAGGTTTCCCCTAAGAAAAATTAATGGTATATTTTTTTTAAAAAGTGGTCAATTGCCATCATTTAGAGCTGAAACCACCTGAAAATCAGATATTCATACCTTTTTAACACAAATTGGATTTTCGCCTATTTTCTGCGGAAAATGCAAATTTTGGCAACTCACGGACTTTATGACGTCGTTTTGACGCCATACGAGGTATACTGGTACTTATTTTAGTATCAATGGAAAGAGGAGGACATTGCTGTTAAGTGGTAACAAAATCATTTAATAACAAATTCCCGCACTGTAAAAGATCCACCGTATTTTTACGATGAAACCTGGCGAATCCCAGCTACTATTTAGATAATTGACAAGATGAATTGTTTACAACGTAGCACCAGAGTTAAAGCCCCTGATTCAAAGTCTGTGCTTCCTGAGTCACAATTGGTCTCTACCAATACGGATGATGGGTTAGTCCTAAAGCCTATGGACGATCTAACCCTGATATTGGTAAAAGATGCATGGATAACTTTACCATCATCGGTACACGTAAGTCCCAGACACTATCAACAAAAGCCAAGAAAGAAGAACTCGTACATGAAGCACAGCTGTTTGGTATTGATGCATCTACATACAATAGACCATAGCTATGCACTTATTACAGCCTCCGCCTGGAAAAACAAGAAAAATGCAGCTACAGAAGGTGTTGGGTTTCTTTTATCACTAGAGGTTCTCAAGACGCGCTATTCGTGTGCAACAGCGAGTCCAACTGCAATTGTCGGTGTTTGTAGACTTTTCCAAGGCCTTTTTTCCCAATGTCAATAGGGGTGTAATGCTGCATATTCTTACCAACTACGGTGTCCCAGACAAAACAATTGCCATCACGTATGATAACCCATCTAGCTTTGTGCAGACCATAGATGGACCCACAAACATGACAAAGGAGTTCCTAACAATTACTGGAATCTCCAAGGAGATAATCTTGCTATCTCCCCGGGGCTATCGATTCTCTTTATAATCGTGGTTGATTATACATCCTTAAGAGTCTTGACATCATGAACGACAAGGGACTCGCCATCAAACCCAAGCGTTCTAGACGTCACCAATGTCAGCATCTCAGAGACCTTGACTATGCAGATGATATAGCTCTAACAGCCGATTTGATATGCGGTGCACAAGATCTACTAACATCACTTGAGAATGCTACAGACAAAGTCGGCCTTCATCCAAATGCCAAGAAGACGCGGAATATATGACTGTCAATGAGGAAGATAATCATCAACCTATCTGTACTACAGACGGTACCCAACTCAAAGAGGTCAGGGACTTCAAGTGCCTGGGTCCTACTGATGCCGACAGCACGAAAGGCTTCCTTTCACGCAATGGACAAGTTTGGAATGCCTGCAATAAACTACACCACTTATGGCAATCTGGTATCTCCGCTTCAACTAAGCTGACGTTCTTTAGAACCTGTGTCTACAGAGAGCATCCTGTTAGGCCTATATGGATCTGAAACCTGGACCATATGATAGACTGGATGGCACCTACAGCAGGCTTCTTATGTGAGTACAAAACATATCCTGGTGTGAGCACATGGCCAAAGCACAAGAAAGAGCTAGCACAGATGGAGATACCCCTTCCAATCTGGTCTTGCCCAACGCTGAGCACGATTTGCCTGTCACAGTCGTCGTGCGATTGATCAAGTAGTCTCAAACGTCACATGTTGGAAGTTACCATGCCCAAACTCAGTTGCCAGGTATTTTACCGTAAATTTTATGGTCGACCGTAATTTTCACGGTATTTTACCGTAAAACATGATCATTTATTTACGGTATTTCACCGTAAAATTACGGTCAACCGTAAAATTTGCATGTAAAATAAGCCTAGTTATTTTACGGTTTCACCCAGTTGACACTGTCAAAAGCCTTGGAAAAGTCTACAAACACAATTGAAGTTTTTCTCTTGGAAAATCTCAACTTTTCTATGATCCTTCTGAGGGCATATCTGAGGTAGTGTTCATCTGCCTTTGCGAAAACATTCTGGTTCCGTCTGAGAATGGGATCTGTAAGAAGTGATTCTGTTGAGCAGCATTGAGTTGTAGATTTTAGAGGCTAATGGTGACAGTGTGATTCTTTTGCAGTTTTGGGGTTGTTGGAGGCCGCCTTTCTTTGGTAGATGGAATGATAAACGATGTTGATAAGGCAACTGGTTTGTTTCCCATGTAGGTGCTATTACTGTTACAACATTCTGCAGTTGATCATGAAATAGTAGATTTTTCCAGATTACTGCAGGCGTTTTGGCGTTATTCAGTTTCTTCAGGCAAATCTGATGCGCCTATAATAGTGAAAGGTCAAGTCTCGATTGGAGGGGTGTCTGCTATCTTGTGATTGAAGAACGGTTCATCAAGGTTAGTGTTATTCTGAACTAAAGTGCTGAAACCATGTGTCGAGGCGCTCTTCAGTTGTTTCACTTTGATTCTTATAGGTGAAAATGGCCTTCTTATCAGTCAGCTCCCTCAGTGCCTCCCAGGCAGCAGAATGCTTGTTTTCAAGATGCAGGGTATCAAGTGCTTCAGCCTTGGACTTAACATGCTCCTCAGGTACCACTGTGTAAGCATCTTCAAGTGCAGCCTTAGCGGCATCAAGGTTCTGTTTGGAGCTTCTGGTGAATTAATTTAGTACGGTGCTTCTTGGCTGCAGACTTATAGTTTTTCTCTGGCTTTGCTGATAATTCTGTCCTTTGAGGCAAAGGCAGTAGTCTTCTTTCTTCTAGGTTGAATTTCCAGTGCAATTTCTTTGTTGGTTGAAGTGAGGGCATCATATATGTGCTGGAGTTTTGTCTTCAAGCTCATCAACATGAGTGTTGAACCTGTTATGTACTGCTACAGTATAATGCTCACAAAGCTTTGTATCTCCAACTACCTTCCTCCAGTCAATTGTTTTCATGGGATCTCTAGGAGATGGTTTACTCTGACGGTAACGTATCCAGTTCCTCATACAAGAGACAATCTATGAACAGACTTAACAGCTTCAAAAGTGTTAGCTCTTGAGTTCTTAATGCTGTTAATCCACTTCTTTCTGACCATAATGTAGTCCAGCTGAACAAGCTCCATTAAGGGTCTGTCTATAGTCTACTTGCTTGATTTTGGAATCTCGGGTTAGTGGCAACAAGGTTAAATGGTTCCACGAAGTCCTTCATGTACATTCCATTTCGATTAGACTCGTTGTTGCACGGGAACAGCGCGTTTTGAGACCAAGCTTAGAGCTGCTTAGCATTGCAATCCCATGCAGAGATGTACAGAAGATTATGGGCTGGAACTGTACTGGTGGCAGTGGATAGTTCATGATAAAAGTGAGAGAAAGTTTCACCTGGATGGTCGTTGTGAGAGCTGTAGCAGCAAATGACTGTTGTTTCGGGATTACCAATCAGTGACAAGCTTCAGGATGCACTCATTAAAGTTGACAAGGTTGGCACATGACTTGAGAGCCTTTAGTGATAAAAGAAACCCTTAACCCCACACTTCCTGTAGCTGTATTTTTCTTGTTCTTCCAGGCGGAGACTGTAATAAGTGCATAGCCATGGATATTCTCATGTAGTAGATGTTCACTGTGTACATTGCGGTGTTCTTGTATACAGATGCATCAGTATCAAACAGCTGTGCTTCATGTACGAGTTCTCCTTTCTTGGCCATTGTTGATAGTGTCTGGACGTTCATGTACTAACTACTAATGGTAAAAACAGCTTTACGTTTAATATCATATCAGGGTTGGATGGTCCATAGGCTTTAGGACCAACCCATCATCCATATTGGTAAAGACCAATTTTAACTCAGGAAGCACAGACTTGAATCAGGGGCTTTAACCCTGGCGCTACGTTGTAAACAATTCATCTTGTCAATTAGCTAAATAGCTGGGATTTCGCGGTGACACTCTGCAAGGCAGCAGGTACCTTTTCTGTCGGGAATGGTCTCTTAGCCTTTTTCGCAGACACAAACCAACCTACAAGGCAGCAGGCAGGTATTTCACCATTGGATTGACCTAAATATCAATGGACCTACTTAACTCAATGAAGGAGATAAAGAAAAGAGAGAGGTTTAGTCACAGAACAAGTTGGCATCCACACTGGTAATTGACATGACAAAAGAGAGGTGGAGGATGCTGGCTCCACTATGGGAAAGTTCTGAGACAACCTCACCCATCTTCTGATGTCCATGTGAGGTTGCACCATCATTGACCTACTAGGGATCTGTGGCTGTACCCCAGAAAGGCATCACTAATTGAGTGGTGATTATCCCGAGGATGAGGTGGCTCTAAATCCTACATTCGGATCAGAAACCTAGTATCCCAGACAAGCCATAAAGCCTAATTAGGTAGAGTAAGTAGGGAGCACCCAGACAAAAGCCACTGTTAAAACAGATATTAAAAACAGCGGATTAAAAGTTGGTTGATTAAAAATCGCACAACATTGCATATAAATTATAAGTTGATTAAAAATGACATTTAATATTCCTTTGGTTAAATACTGAAACATATTACGGTGATAAAAAAAATACAAACGCTGGTTAATTAAGCATTTTTCTTAACCAACAAAAGATTAAACATAAACTTCCCGCCAAAACACACGTTTCTGAAATATTTGCAGACAAAATTGTTTCCATTGTGGGTTAAATTCTTAATCCATGGTTGGTAAACATCTCTTTTTTCACATGTTTTATTAAAAATATTGGTCACAAAATCCAAAATCAAACAGGCCGTACGAGAGAGTGACGACGTTGCTTTGGAGTGTGAATTAATAACAGTGATATGAGACAGCAATAACCTATAACTTCCGACTTTCTTGATCGGTTTTAGGCTTGCTTAGCAAGTTTAGGTTTACTGAGACCTTAATTTTGGGCATTTCAGACTTCGTCGCTGATAATTCGACAGGGTTTGAAATAGCTAGTCTAGGTCAAAGTCAATACTTCATGAGCACCGAGGAATGAGAGATTATTAATGCCTGACTGAATAATCTCTATAGAATACCCCTTGAGGTATTGACATAGACTATAGACTAAGATCTAGACTAGACTATTCAAGCCAGTTTTCTGCAATATTACACGAATAACCCAAGAAATGGTTAAACAAGTGATTTAGTTTTAACCAACCCCATATTAAGTAATAATAATAATAACCAACAAATGATTAAAATTTTAACCAACAACCTGGTTTTAGTTTAATCAACATCACATTAACACCAACATTGAGCAAAAGGAATTATCCAACAAATGATTAAAAGTTTTAACCAACCACATATTAGATTTTAACCAACTAGCCGTTGATTACTGTTTTAACCAACAAATGAGTGGTTCACTAGGTAATCCTAGGTTGATTAAAATTTTAATCAACAAGATTAAAAATTTTAATCAACAAGATTAAAAATTTTAATCAACGTTTTAACAGTACCGCAGGGATGAGTAATCCCACTGAGGAAATCAAGCACAAGCATGTAGAGGTACAGGCACTTACATGTTTCATAAGGTGTATTATAGATACCGGCAATGGTAATTTTAAGCTCTTTGTGCCTACCTTTACAGAACGTTTCCCCAATGGATCTTTTCTCACAACTGGCGAAACAAACTGGGGGAACGTTCCCCCGGTCCCCTTTGTGCATTGCGCACTCTACTACAACTACTTCAGATCAGTTCACGCCCATGCAGAAAGATGTTATCCCTGATATTGCTGGAACTCCATTTCTAGAAAAGCTTGCCTCACAGTTACACCAGATGGAGTACAAAAACTGCTCTCAGACCTCCAGCCAAATAAAACTTCAGGGCCAGATCAGTTATACCAGCCCGCATCCAAAGAATGTTCATAGGAATTGGCCCCGATTTAATCGAATTCTTGCTACCGGAGAACTCCCGAATGATTGGCTCATTATATATCACCAATATTTAAGGAAAGGTAACAAAAAATTACCAAATAACTACCGACCTTGAGAATTTAGAGCACATATTGGCTAGTAACATCATACCTGGGTGGGTAAACCCAAATTTTTATCATAGGCCTATTATGACCAACATGGATTTCGTAAAAGGAAGGGGATATTTTCCACGCACAATCACCCGTATTTAAAAACTATCGTTCTCCTTTGCAGGTATCTTTACTACAACTTTCAATAAAATATAATGCAAAAAATGAAAATGAACGACAGAAGCTATAGATCTATTAAATCTATTTTGCTTGGTCACTAAACACAATCCGAAAGGATTTATTTTTTAAATCCCTGAAATTTAGAGTGTAGCTTTCTTCTGACACCAAAATTTGGACAACAATTACGGTGAAATCGGGGGGGGGGGGCCCGGGGTGTCCTGGGGACGAGGCTATGCGCGATCGGGCCATGGATCTTAATCATAATCGCAACCATGCAGATATATGGATCTTGAAGAAAAAAATGAGGGCACAATCTTTTCAAAATATTCTACTGTTTCTAGAGACACTTTGACTGCAGCGGGACTCGAACTCGCGATTTATAATGGTCTTAGACTCACAAGTTATGTACTTATCCAAGTACACCACACGTGCTCTCTATTGCAAATTAGTCCCGTTTTTCTTTCCAAGTATTCATAGCATTTTCAATATTGTAAATTTCAATGATAAATGTTCTTTTTTAGATCTGTGTAATTGTGCTAAAGATACCGATGTCCTTTCTACAGGTGTTGCTTATGTTTTTACAAATGCTTTAGAGAGACGTATTTTCTAATGGTTGTATTAGGGGCATTTAAAGCTATTTAACATAATAATAATGTATGAAATCTCTGTTGTTTGACTATATACCTTTAATTACGTTTTTTCCTGTAACAAAAACTGAAACTTGTAGACGGAATTTTACACAAAGTAGTGCTGATTTTGTAAAGTAAAGCAATTACAAAAAATCAATTGTTTCCACTTTTCAGTAATATATCATCAGCATTATAAAAGTGAAAAAGACGCTCGACCACATTTTAATGGAAATGATAGACCGTTTTACGGTGAATGAAAATATATCATGAATAAAAGAAATAGTCCAGGCTACAGACCATGTGACCATGTTATGTTATATATATGTTTTTCAACGGTTTCTAGACCAGTTTTTCCTGCTGAATCTGAATCCGATGGATGCCAGATGAGAAACCTTTAGCATTTTCGAAGAAACGCAAACATTCAAAATGGCCACCAAAACGCTAAAAACTCATCCGTTAATTGCTCAAAAGTTGTATTTGTTTTGCCTGTCCAGTCAAAACACACATTGTGACCAATTAAAATATTATTCAATAACCACCTAATTAAGAAATTCAATATGTCCGCTAGTACAACAAAGTATCTGAAATGTATCTATTTTTACCGTAGAATGGTAACTTGGTATATATACTTATGCTTTAGCAATCAATATGTTGATTGAGGCCTTGCATTATGAATATCTTTCAATAATTTGATAATCAATCAAATCACTAAACCATTCATGATGGCTTCAAAAAAGAAAAATTCATTACTACATATAGCCAAGAGCTGTAATGTACTTATGTGTATATCACTATAACTCATTCAGAGCAGTTAAGATATCATAAAATGATCAAAGTGATTGATATCTGCAAGATGGTATCCTAGATGGGCGTTCAATATGGCTGCAAATGTCCGTCAGTAAAGACCAGTAATTCATTCACGCTGTAGGCTAAATATATATTTTATGTGGTTTTTAGTTGGATTATCATTACCAAAAATCCCAATAAGGCTAAGTGTCATTGAGTCGTTATTCATCAAATATCCCAATATGAATGCCAATGGACGCCTAAAACGTACCAAAACCAAAGAAATACATATCTCTAGACTATTAGTGATCGGATTTTTCGCCGCTTAGTAAGTGCCATTCCAACCATCTTACATTGCCCTGATTACCTATAATGATATCTAAACTGATCTGATTGACTTACACAAACATTGCAGTACTAGGTTAGCAGTGGCGTAACAGGCGGGGGGGCAGGGGGGGGGCAGGTTGCCCCCCCTGACGACTTTGGCCGGGAAAAAATTTGCAAAAATCATGCTAAATCAGCCGTTTTTTAGCCCTCTGGCCGGGAAAAATTGCCTTTTTGACCCCCCTAAGAGGGAAAATTTCCGAAGACCGGGAAATTTGCCCCCTCAGAGCGGGCAGGACCGTTACGCCACTGTAGGTTAGACAAATTTATCAATTATAGCCATTTTAGAACATCGGAAGCCATCTTGGATGCTATAATGAAAGAAATTTTTAATCACATTTTTGAAAAATATTTCTTATGGGTTTAATTAATTTCTTGGCTGTCAAAACACCAGGATAAATTCCAAATTACCCAACTACAATCAAAAGTAGATCACGATCAGACACTCTATTGTATGGCAGCCATAGGGAATTATCGTGCGTCGTGGTTACAGAATCTGTTAATGTGTCCCAATGAATGTTTTAACGAGGGCAGGCTTGAAAAAATTTTGAGTGAAAAACATATGAATGTTTGTGTTTGGATGTGGTTCTTTTGATTTTTATGCGTTTCTACAAAAATGCTTCAAGGTTTCTCGTTTCTAAGATCCATCGAATTCAGAATCAGCATGAAAAATTGGTATAGACACCATTGATAAAACACTATGATCTGTAAGCCTGGACTAAAACATTGAATTGATTTCGTGTTGTTACTCCGCACGACCTGGTATAAATAGTTATTTGCCAAACGATACACACAACACGTGACGTTCTGTTTCTCGGAAAAACAACAAGCGATGGAGAAAAGCTTGTGTATGATTCTTACTGTATGCATGAGCGTGCATCATTCTTGTGCTGAGTCTTTGTAGGTTAAGATGAGATGATTGTCTCAAAGCTCAAAGGCTTAAAAATTGGCGAGACTCTTTGATGGACAAAGGTTTACTCCCGGACTTGATTTACTTTTTGAATTTTTCAATAATTTTCTGCTTGGGTGCAAGTGTGTTGGAGAAAGATTTGTTTATCGCTGAATTTTGTTTAAAATGAATTCATTTTGTGGATTTTCTCGCTTGTAAGTTTGTAAGTACATAATTTCTTTGTTTATTAGTATTTTAATATATAATTTTCAATTAATCTATGTATGTACACGGCGTATTCAGCGTATTCACTTAAGGTGTGATCACTGTTGGTGTGATCTAAGATAGAAAGATCGTAGATAGAAACCGCAAATGATCATGGGGCTGAAAAAAGGGGGCCAGAGCGACACACACGTCGATGATCATCAATTGTTTCCATGCACTGTCAATGAGGCATCACGGCAAACGAGTAGAACTAAAACGTATTGAGGATTGTTGTTAATTATGTTTAAGTTAATGATGATAAATATACTACCAGGTTGTTGTCCATTAATGATATTACAAGTAATCTTTGTTTTTATGAAAGGTACGGCAAATTATCCCCTCAAAAATAACCAGAAAATGCACACTTTCGTCAGCTGCTAAGATGTAGCCTCGTGCAGCCGTCAATGGAGTTGACTACCTGTAACCCAAATTCTCCCAGTTTACATTATAAACATCATAAATTTCATTCATTACCGTATAATGAAGCAGCTTGAAGCAGCCGACTATTAATCCCCAGTATGATTAGAAATTTCACAATTTGATATTTGAGTTTCATTATCATGATTATTAAATATTAGTTAAGAAAAGAGACCTTTTCGTGGAATGACGCATCTGAGATAAACATTCCAAATATGCAAAAAACGGGTTCGAAAAAATAGGGAGTGCTTCTTTCTGTAAATCAGTTTTATAAATGGACCACAAAATAATTATTCAATTGCAAACTGGTCCATCATCGTGGATTATATTCTTTTTTGATCGTTGTTCCTTTACGTGTTCAATGCACACGCCACACAGGTTCTGGTTCTGTAATCTGTTAGCTGTATTAGTGCAGTTTTCATTGTTAAGTTTTCATTGATGAGTGATACGAAATAAGAACACGTTCCTGTACCTGTGAACGAACAAAACAAAACAAAAAACAACAAAAACAAAACAAAATGCCAACAACAACAATTATCACGATTTCGATTGGATCTGTGACACGTCTGGAGACTGGAGTTAAAACTTTGCAGCAGATATTTTCGAAAGAAAGGTAACCTCCAGCTTCTGCCGGATTCAAGTTCCATTTTTTTATATGCGTGTTACGAATTGCATATCATAAAGAACAGACGGAAAGTTGTCGCACATTTGTCGCCCATTCACATTATGTCGTATCTGACATTTTACTTTGTTGAGGATATTATGCATATGTACTTATAATGTTTGTTCCATACAGGCCGCAAGTTTACAATCTAAAGTGACCTAATTTAGTGAATATTATTAGTTAAGAATTTGATCAATAAGCTCAAAACGCAATATCGCGATTTCCACATACGGTCGTATGTTTCATTACAAGTATTTCAATAGGTGTATAATTAACGCTGTTCGATAAAACAACCTGTTTACGCTTGTGCAAATAAAGATCTATGTTGCGTCGTATCTGCCTCGTGGGTGAACATGACCGTGTTTCACATACAGATATATCGACGGCATGAAATATGAACGGGGAAATTAGCCGTCGCTATGTGCCAAAATACGAATTTTTTGCGTTTCACATACAGACTTTTAGCTTTATATCATGACTACAATTGCACTTTCAAAACTCCGCAAGGTTAAAACTTAAAGCTTCAGAATGTTTTCTTAATAAGGCAAAATTGAAAAGTAAATGAAATGTTAATTCCTAGTACAAACATGGAAAATCCCGGTGAATTTTCAATGGCGATTTTCTCGAAAAACGGCATTTCGTCAGAATAAGACGATGTGATGGGGGAATGAATAAAATAAAACAACGCAGGGTTGCCGCTCATGAATTTCTGCGACCGCAAGCTGCACTTCCGAGCTCGCAAAAAAAAAAAAAAAAAAACGTTTGTAAGAAACCAAATCATAACGCCAAAGCTGGATGTCAGTCAGTGTGCACGATATGAGCTGATATGTGTGAGTCATCCTCCGCATGTAAAGGATAAGGCAGCTATTATGCTCTGTTTGATAATTGAATCCAAAATGAGCACATCAGCGATCGTCCGACATCATGAGAAATTCGGCGAAAATGAAAATCGTTTTGACTGCTACATTGTAATTCTTTGAAGTGAAGCAGAGTGAAATTAAGGTAGGGAATTACAATGAGGAGTGAAAATAAGATAATTACAATGAGAAAATGCCACTGAATATTTTAATACTGCATGTGGTTTTGTGAATTTGTGCTTTTCTTTGATGCATGCACTTGTTAGTGACATGGTCGTGGGCGCACAATTCTGCAACTGTGTATATTATAATAATGTGTAGTGCGTGTTGGATTGTTAGATTTTAGACATTTATCTAGGGAAGTGAAATTAGTCGGCGTTGGTTTATTTACGTGCATTAAAGGGAGGAATTCGGGAAAGGAAATTTAGGAATATATACCAAAGTACTGAAATGAATTATGTCCATGATATGATACAAAGCTATAGTATACAATTTGAAAGCAAATTGGATTTTCTCCGATTTGTTAATAGCAAACCGAATTTTACTGCAGGTATTTCCCTCATAAGTAGTTCAGGTATCAATCCCTGTTCTAATCCGTCATATCGATATCTAAAATCCACCTATAACTGTCAGATCGATATCGCAAATAGTCAGATCAATAAACATGTCTACAGAATAAACAAACCAATGGTTGTGCTGACCATGGCTTTCAAAACCTGGGCGGACGTGACTGGACTATGGGTAATTCCAGTATGTTTTTGAATATGTTTCTTAAATTCTTTGTTGTATAACTCCTGCAAGAATTATATCCCTATGCATCATTACATTACTGTTGTTTTACGCTTACCAGATGCTGCCATGGCAACTGTTGACAGTAGCAACAATGCCTGTACTAATATATATATATAATTTTACCTGCTTGTATACCATGTAGGCCTATACGATCAATGTCATAACATGTATACGATCAATGTCAAACACTGTTCTCCAGTTACAGCTTAGGGATCAACATGAAAACACGAGAATGTATAAGAAGTCCCCCCCCCCCCACACACACATACCGACAACAGCTACATTGTGGGGTATTCGTGGTTGTGCATTGTGGGGGTAGAAAAAACGTGTAGCGATGCATTGTGGGAGTGTGACTATTGGTATAGTAATGCATTATGGGAGTATGGGTCATTGCAATAGTGTGTATGTCTGAGGGAGGGGGGTAGGTGGACTTAAAGTGACAGGAGGAGATTTTTTTTAGGATACGAATTTCTCTCAAATTTCACTGGATCTGTTGTAGACCACCTACCGAGAACGTTTCGAAGGTTTATTGGACAAACAGGTGCAAACGAAAACCGCAAACCTTGTTTTGAACTTGCCTGCTATCGTAATCGTTCCCCATAGAAAACCATGATTTGACTTTCTGTCGTGCACGACAGAAACTACTAAATCATCATCTTATTACATAAAGACGGTGTATTCGGCTTATTCACTTCAGGTGTGATCTAATACATTGGGAAGAATTCCAAATATGTAAAAAACCCAGGTTCGAGAAAAATTGGGGGCGCTTCTTTCTGGAAATCTCCTCATGTCTCTTTAACACACAACACACAGAAACAAACACAATCAAAGTATTTTTTTTCATATTTTTTTACGCTCACGATATCATTTTAGACTGTTTTATAAAGCACTTCATAGCTGGGGGTACCCTCACTATGCAAAATACGCCCACAATGTAACGTTATACTTGTAAATACGCCCACAATGTATGCCTGGAAAGTTCACAAACACACACACACACACACATACACACACACACACACACATAAAAGATCGTGAATGGATGGATGATAGATAGATAGTGATACTGATATATTAATACAGGTATATTAATTTTTTTATCTACATGCTGTGTGCACAGTGAGCCTAAATGAAATGGAAGAACAACTTGAACGCGAAAAGCAAGAAAGACTTGAACAAGAAAGACATGAACATGAAAGGCAAAAACAACTTGAACGCAAAAGGCAAGAAATACTCAAAGGCGAAGTAGCTCAATGTGAAAGACGGCAATCAATTGAACACGAAAGACAGCAAAGAATTGGAAGCCAAAGAAAGCAAAGAATTGAAGACGAACGACAACAACTAATTGAAGCCGAAAGACAGCAAAGAATTAATAGCGAAAAAAACAAAGCACTTGAACACAAAAGGCAAGAGCTACTTCAACGTGAAAGGGACGAAAGGCTTGAACGAGAAAGAGAAGAAAGCCGTAAGTACGAGAAACAATTACAACGACAACGCGAGAAGCAAGAAAGACTTCAACACGAAAGACAACAATTCGAGTGTGAAATACAAGAAAGACTCAACGCGAAAGCAGCGACAATACAAACTCAAAGAAAAAAATCTTGAGGCGCGAAAAACATGAACAACTTGAACACGAAAGACAGCAAAGATTGAAAGCGAAAGGCAAAATAAGTTGTACGCCGAAAAACAGAGAGACTGGGCACTTGAAAAAGAAGAAAGACTTGATCGGAAGAAAAAACGGGAAAAGAGAAAGGGATCGTCTTGAACGAAAAGACAAGCAATAATAGAAAAAGAGGCGAAGGAAGAACGTGAAAGAAGAAACTAGAAAACTTAGCATGGTGAAACTGAGCGCAACAGACGACGAAGTAGTGAAGCGAAAGACATAAGTTATTCAAGCGTGAAGAACAACATAGACTTTTGGAACGCAAAGAACAACGACACCTGAACACGAGAAGATTAAAACGTTGATGCGAAAGACAAAAACTATTGATATTGAAAGAAAAGAAAGATTTGAACGTGGAAAGACAACAAAGACTGAGCGCGAAAGACAACAAATACTCGAGCGCGAAAATCAAGAAAAGCTTGAACGCGAAAAAAGAGAAAAAGGACAGAAAAGAAAAGGACCAATGGGAACGGGAAAAACAATCAAGAATCGAAAGGGAACGACAGGAAGATAATCAAAAGAAAAGGCAGAAAACCTTGATCTGAAGAGTTAACAGAAACACAAAATAACACAGGACCGACAACAGCGGATTGATCATGAAAAACAACAAAGACTTGAACGAGAAGCAGCAAAGAATTGAATGGGAAAGACAACACAAAACCGAACGAGAAAGAAACAAGAGGCTTGAACGTTAAGCAGGAATTTCTCAAAGACGAATCCAAATAAGAACTGGAGAGAGAAAAGAAAGAAAGACTTGAACGCCGCAAAGACAAAAAAACAGACTTTAAGGCGAACGACAATTAAGACTTGAAAATGAAAGACAACAAAGAATTGAAAACGAAAGGCAAAAAAAAAGTTTTGAAATGCGAAAGACAAGGTAACGACTTGAACTCGAAAAAACAAGCAAAGATTGAATATGAAAGACAGAAAGAATTAAAACGTGAGAGACAACAAAGACTTGAACGCGAGAGACACAAGACGTTGAATATGAAGAAAAGAGCCGGGAGCGAAAGAAAGAGAGTGTTTTGAACGGGCATCAAGAACCGAAAAGGAACGAAAGGAAGAACTGAGAAAGAAAACGAGAAAAGGAAAGAGAAATATTAAATACTCAAAATAAGAACAAGATGCGCATTAAACTACAGATAATGAAGAGGGAAATAGATTGAAACTTTTTACAAAACTGGTCTCGATGTCAAGAACCAACAAAATTAGAGTACGCCTTCAGAAAGGACTCGCCAGGTGGCTGTTGATCAGGTATAAGATTTATATGGCAGTCATCACTTTATATTTATCTATTCTGTATCCCTCTCTCTAACCTCCTCCCCCCTCTTCCCCTTCCTCTCCTCTACTTCCCCTTCTCATTCCCCTTTTCTCTCCTTTGTCTCTCTTCTTTCTCCCTCTTCTTTCCCCCTCTCCTCTATGCAGATCCTTTGCCCATTGTACAACTCTAATTCTACGTATTTGATTATTTCAATTTCTGTCTCCGTGTAAGCCTCCTGATAAGACCCTCTGGAGCACAATCGTGGTGCGCTATTCTGATAGAAATGTTTAACATTAATTTTGGTACACACGCTTTTTTTCAAAATGGCTGTCAGTCACATTTTTTCATGTCTCATATCTCGTTAACCTGATTAATAACACTGACTTTGGTGTCTATACCCCTGTTTACATACAGGTTATCCAAATATGACATTCTTTAAATGTTCTGTCGAGGGGTATTTTCTTTTCAACAGGCAACCAATTTGCACTAAATTGACATTTTTGTTTTTATGTCTCTTATTTAAAATAAAAATATTGATTATTTAAATTTATGTGTTTAATACAAACTTGTACTGGGCTGTCTTAAACATATCACTAATAATTATAATTTTGGTCTAAACATAATATGAGACACAAAACAGATGCCTTTTTGTGTGTCCATATTTACCTTAAATTATACCTCAGTTACATTCATGCTGTGTTTATTAGAAAGGGAAATTGTCAATTCAGATCCATTGCACTTGCAGTGTTGTATATTACACTCTAAAACAGGTTTAGAAGTGAAGGCAAGGTGGTTGCTTAGAGTGTAAATGTTTAGCAATTAAACAATTGTGTTTAGAAATTAAACACATGGTGTTTAGAAATTAAACATTTTGGTGTTTAGAAATTAAACAGAGATCCGTGTTTAGATATTTGATGTTTATAGATTAAACGCTTCTAAAAGTTTAAATCTCTAACTCGAAAATCTAACACCAACTGTTATAAAAATTTTCTCACCACCAATGTTTAATTTCTAAACACAAAGTGTTTAATTGCTAAACATTTACCCTCTAAACACCACCTTGAATTCACTTTCTAAACACTGTCTTTTATTCGAGTGATATGAAACCAATCTTCATCTTCTTGCATTTAAATCCCTCTGCATTCCCTTATGTACGATATGGTTCACCAGTAGATGGAACAAAAAAAGACCAACATTTCTCTTCAATGTGCACCGGACTTTCGAAAGCCATCCAAGTCTGCTGTGATTTGCCAACTGTGGTGCTTTGATAATGTTTGACTTCTATGAACTCCACGTATCCTACTCCAACAATGCTATGCTAGTTTTATATCTTTGGTGAATGTGTCCAATTTCCTAATGCCTTTTCTGAGGGAATAACATTTGCCTTTACTATTAATGCCTACATTACCGGATTTTAATATAAATTAAAGCAAAGTTAAATTGTGGTTCTGTGAAGACGCGAAATCGAATGTTTGACACCAGACATTCCATCTTGTGTAGTAATTTTTTTTTAGGATTAGTGTAATAATAACTAATCGAAGATACAAACAGACTTTCCATCAGTTCCCATTCATTAGCCTTACATTTTAAGTGGGTGGAAAGTTCGTGAATATGCTGTGAAGTTGGTGGTAGATTTTTGCTGGCGTATAATCATAATATAACTTTCAATTCTTACAGCCACTGCAACCTTACCAAAAGATATGCTACAAACCACCAATGGAACCACAAGATAACTTAATTGAGCTGGATGGAATCCGTCAGACAATAATCATGCAGAAGTGGTCTACAATGCACACAAAAGAGAGAAGAGCTTAGTTTTTTGCTTAATTATTTTTATATTACATTGAATATGCCCCGGGCATAATTTTTCCTTATTGATTTCAGAGATGCGAGTGTGATCACCCCTCTTCTTTTTGCTCTACAGGGTGTATTGAGCCCATTATCCCACAATGTACCAGTTTTGGGAAATTTCACCTCAAACGGGTTCATGTGATCCCATACAAATCCTATTCTTAAACAAAAAACCCTGACTTTTTTAAATGCTCATTTTAGCCAATAAAGCGTTAGTACTTAGGGACTTTTAGCATGATCATGAAATGTCCCGTGGTTCTTGAACTTTTGGAACCCTTTTTTCCCTAAGTACTGACAAGTGTTTAGTCCGTAAGAGTATAAGGCAAATTGCAAAGCATTATAAGGATTGGTTCAAAACATCCTCTGGTTTTGCGCCTAATAGTTCTACAGAAGACCACACACCAAACCTATGCTGAAAATCCGATTCTGACACTCCAGGTGCATTTCTTGTTCTATAGCTTTTTCTTTTTCTTTTATCACTAGGTATCCTTAGGTAATTCAAAAATTTCAGTTGATTCTGACGATGCGATTTGATGTTATGAGCAAATGTTTTTTTTTTTATCAAGGTGCCCCATAGGCCACTGTGTTTTAATATCTGTCCGTTTACGGACAGAAATACAAAATCACAGATTTCTCCAAACTAGATCGAATATGCAAGTAAGATTGGGCACACATCTCTACTCAGGCTAAATGTTTAGATGATATAAAAATCTCAACTTGTTTTAGGTAAGTCGGGGGACGAGGCTATGGATCGCGATTTTCAGTTCTCCATAGGTCATTATATTTTTGGTATTTTTCGTTCTCCATTGGGCCACTGCGTGTTAATTTAATTGTCCGAATCCAGACAATTAAAACTAAAACACAAAAAAAAACAAAAAAAAACAAAAAAAACACAAAAACCGCTTCTCGTTTCATAATTAAACTATATAGGATTTATCTTTGAGAGCTTTGTAGAGTACACACGCAGAGAAGTTGGAATCAAGGATTCGTCACTTCATATATTTTGCTAAAATATACAGTGGAGTCAACAAAAACCCTACATTAAGAATAAAAAATAATTAAAAAAGTTAAGAATGTTGTTCTCAAATGTTTGCTATGGTTATAAAGAAGGATAAACAGGCTTTCAAAACGTTATTTGGTGTCATTTGGGACTTGGGAGAAGAAGTTACGCCCCTATTTTGCTGAGAGATTAAAATTTGTGTTTGGCCGATTTTGAGCCAAACAAAGATCCATCGCTTACATAGAGTAAACAGGTCTTCAGCAGTGATTTGAGTACAAAAATTAACAACAATTATTGTTGAACAATAGAAGGTGGGCGAGTAATGAATGATTATAAAAATAATACCCAGTAGATTACAAATGAAAATGCTAAGTAAAAAAAAAAATGTTCCAAATTCCTAAATAAGAAAATTCAAGATAGGTGTGTAAGGACCATAGTTTACTTGGGTTCAGCAAGATTTCAGGGGCTTTAACCTACAAGGAAACGTGGGAGTAAAAGTGAAACCATAGAAAGTTTGTATTCCGCTTGAAAACAACAGCGCGACATTGAATTTTAAGGTTACTTCCGGTTTATTTACAGAAAAGTTCAGCGTTAGTTCTTCTTGCAATTTAGGGACATGAGTATACGTATTGTGCAAAAATAATTACATTAGAGATGTTAAACAAAAAATTCTCTGAGCATTCATTTTTCTTATGTTCATGAATGAAAATTGATTATGGATTTTCAAATAATGATCTCTCTTTATGACTCTGAACAAATGGTAATTTAATATTTTGGAAGATTTTTCTTATAATTATGTTACAAAAACAAATAGACAATTTTATACAAACTGATATGTTTTTGTCGAGGAAGAAATCGATCAATCAAAAATTGCAAAGTGTGAATTGTCTTGCTATAATTGTGTTATGGTACACGTCGGTGTCAGTCTCTCCGCATTATGGCTAAAATCGGCCAGCCAAAACAAAAAAACTGAATTTTTAGGTATCTCCGCAAAATGACATAGTTTTCTGACCCAAAGCCCGAAAGACACCAATATAAAAAAATCTTCTGATAGCCGTTTATCTCTCTTAAATAACCAAAGCAAACATGATGAAGCCCCCCCAAAATAACGTTAACCCTGAGAAAGGAAAAAATCTTGCATGAATGTAGGGTTTTTATTGACTCACACTGTAGTATAACATTTGACAAAGGCTATACTAATTGTATTGTAAATGTATAAGAACATACAATACATTCTTTTGGTACCAAAACCTTGCGATCTTACATCACTGACATGGGAGTTTGATGCATTTAAAAGAAATTCAGCCTGTAAAGCTTCACAGAGAACCCAAACCGTTATGTTAGGATCTTTACTGTAATTATCAATAGTAGACTCGTTGTTCAGTAACTGAACTAGATTTTTCGAACACTGAACCTAGAATTTGGGACCGGGCTAGTGACTCGTAGAAGGCGGGTACACAATTAAAAGAAAAGACTAGTAGAAACGAGCCTACTACTCAGTTTGAAGTGATGCTTACTAAATTAAATCGCAAAACTAGTTCCGGAACGTTCTACCAATTGAACCAACTACACTCTAAATGAAAACGGACGCGTTCGTAATTTTAACACAGAAGGTTTTCAACTATTTTAAGTTCATCTTAAAGGCATATGCTGGAAACATTTAACCATTTTCCTTTTTATCAGTAAAAACCTTGTGCCAAAAACATGTGAAAGGTGTTTAATTACACTTATAAAACTTGGACTTTAATCAACTGAAGTTTGCCAAGTGTTCACATTTTGCTCACCACTTTTTCATTTAACGCCCTCCTCCAAGAAAAAAAAACAACTGTTTCAAAAAACTGTCATTGAAAACGTATCATTATCTGTTCAGGTTTCATACTGGTGTTCCAGAACACGTTGCTTAGAACAATTAACACTTTTTTTCACTAAAACTGTCAAGTGTTCAAAAACTGTACATTTGAACACATGAAAATATAGTCTCAAATTATGTGTTCATTGTTTAACAATATGAAGCAAATGTGGAATCACTTGAAAAACTTGTTGAATTGATTAAATGTCAAGTGTCATAAATGTTATTAACCACTTTTCACATTTTTGGACACAGGGTTACTGATAAAAAAGGAAATATGGTAAATATTTACAAGAAAATGCCTAAGATAAACTTAAAATAGCTGAACACCATCTGGTGTTAGAAACTAGAACGCGTCCGTTTCATTTACAGTGTAGTTTTGGTCTACGAATTAGTACGTCAGACCAGTTTGGTATTCTGCTACTGATCTCTGTTTTTGAAGAAACAAACCCCATCCCCCCCCCGCCACGTCTTGCCACCCCGTCAGGCACCCCCCACCGTGTCTTGAAGCACGTATCCGTCGTCTCACAACGAGCTCTGAAAAAATGTCTTAAAGGTGCGTAATAAAGACTAAGTTATATTAGCATGTTTACATGGTTGCAGTAAGTAATGTTGTACATTTAACATGTTGCCGTGATTAGAGCGCATTGACGAGTCAGTTGACGATGCATTCTGGGAAATTGAGTCACATTGCCGGCATGTAGCTTCATGTGTAGTGTATAGTCACAGTAGTGTATCGGTCGCAGGCATGAGTATTATTAATATTACCCGTACATGCGTATGGAAAAGCAAAAGATGTAACTCTGAAACATGCTGGTATAGGCCTTTCTTCTGCAGTGGGTACGCTTAGTACCATGCCACCCAATAGCCCTACACTGTTAAAAAAGTTTCGAAATTTACGGAAATTTCTGGCAGCAGTATTTCCAGTATTTTAGGGTGTAAATTACAGAAATTTCCTGTCAAATTAACGGAAATTTGACAGAATTTTACAGAAATTTGTCTCATATTATGGAAAAACGGTATTTTAACAGAATTTCCGTAATGTGAAATTACGGAACCAAAAAAAAATTCCGGAAATTGCTGCCAGGAATTTTTGAAAAGATTTCAGTAAATTAACATTTTTATTATGTTTTTTGTTTTTTATTTTTATTGTTTTTGTAAAACAGATTCCGTAAATTTACGGCAAAATCTGTTTTTCTATATTTACGGAATTTTAACGTGTAGGGCTGTGAGTCCACACTGTTGGTGTAGTGTATAGGCTTAGTAGCCAGACTTAGTAGACTGGTGGCACGGATCATCCGCGGGATCATCATGCACGTCATGTGACTCAAGTTCCCAGAATCTAATTGCCATGCTCTCTATAACATCACAATAAACATGTTGAATGTCACAATTATAGCAACCAGGTAAACTGCCAATATCTAAAATTTACCCATTTTCAGAGCATATGTGTCAAACTAGTACAAACAGCCCTACCAAATATCCCTACTAATTGCCCTACTATTCGGTGAAAAGTAGTAGAAAACTGCCCGATTTATACCAAAAAGTAGTAAAAATCGACATTCATTTTTACTAGTTTATGAACTAGTAGAAGCCCCTCTAATACTAGTAGGCCACTTTGTAGGAACCTCCAAACGAATTTCTTTATTAACCCAGAGCTAGTTCAGCAAACTTGTTCAGCTGCTACTACCAGTTAGATTAAATTATGTTCGGATGATAAACTAAGTTTATTAGTAGTCTCAAAAATCGAACTCAATTGTATATTTCAAATTCGTAAGAAAGCGAGTTGTGGTTTTTTCAGTGTGGACGACAGCTACTGTTTGCCGACGAGCTATTTTTGTCGGAACGACTGAGAGCCTTAATACTGACATGTGTTCTGACTCGACATTAGAGACTTCTTACTTCCTTCTCTAGACAAAATAAAAATTGACAGTCGCTTTTTTGAATCGCGTTTCAATTGAAGATTGAAACTTTTTTCCGTTATGCTAGCCTGGAACCCTCAAAAGTAAGGACTGTGACAGTGGATTTTCCAACGCTTCTTACTATAAAAATATGGCTTCACGATGCTTCTTTTATCCCCGGTTTTTATCTCTTCTTGATAGGAAATGCTTTCTTGACAGACCACATAAATGTCATACCATAATGGCAAAAGACATGATGATCTGTGAGGAAACGCCTCAAAACAGGTATACTCTGCATTGTATATGACAAATGCATTGGCCTTGGTTAATCCCACCTGAACAAGAACACGAAGGAAAAAAAGGTTACATACTAAAATGAAGCAATTTCTGTTTCTATAATAAATAACGTTACTCCTTGAAAGTGTCGATCAGATGAAAAAGCACCGTCTTACCGGAAATTAAATGGTTTTCATTAAAATTATCATTCTGCCAAACCGGCTGATTTATCCATAGACCGACTGTTCTGTCAAGATTTCCTACGGCCGCTACATCTCAGAAAGAAAAAAGTGCGAAAGAGTCTAAACGTGGCCTCTATATGGAACCCTGTAAGGTTCTTCAACGAACCAAAGAGAGTTCTTTAAATGCTGTATAGCACCTTTTATGGTTCTGTATAGAACCCTTTTGAGGGTTCCATTCTTGAGGGTTCCATATAGAGGACCAAAAAGGCAAAAAGTCGCATTTTAGTCTGAGTGTAATTCACCATTGTCTCCTTTGCAACTTTGCAGCATTCTGATGTCAGCCGTAGTATTGGACAATTTTACCATTACATTTTCTTGCCAAGGCCACAACTGCTGGCTTTGTCACCACATTTATAACAATTGGACTGGTCGTGGAACTGTGCACAATAGCGACTTCCGAATTCTGACACCATGAAGCTAAAGTGTACTTCTACATGAAATCCGGGTAGACCATTGTGGTACAGCTAGGTTGTATTTCTAATTAATTGTTGTATATTATATTCACTTCACTAATCGTTCTCTATGTTGCATTCGTTATAGGTGTTGAAGTTTCACAGCATTATGTATGCTTTTTGTCGAAATGTCTATGTTCTACCTTTATATATCAGCCCCTACGAGTGGATTTGTATTTTTCTTGTGGCAAACTTGTTGTGGTTCTCTCCTATTACTTTGCAAAGTATTTTCAAAATATTTTGCATCTATAAAAAATAATATCTGTATTTTTATATGGATAATATTCACTTAATCTTATATATAATTTTGATCATGCTCGCATCGGTAATATTTTTTTAGTATTTAAATGTCATGCGATTTGAGAGTAATTATTGTCTTTTTTAAAGACCATGTCACCCAATGTTTACAAATAATTTGCAAAATTTCTCGACATGCTTGAGATAACACAAGATGGGCAATGCACTGTCTTACGACTTAACTTTGTATTTAACCTCTGATTTGTATGTCATATTTGTATTCCAATTGTCAAAAAATTGTAGAAGGGCGTTACCCCATGTATAGATACAGTTGATGATGATGATTGATTATAACTTGTAATTTTGTCATAGTTTTGAACTGTTATATAATTGTAATTGTAATTTTGTAAGATTTTTTGATTGACTACACATTGTAAATTTGAGATCATTACATGACATTAATAGAAGGCAATTGTTTATATTAAGTGAACTTATTTATGTATGTTTTCTTTGAGCTATTTTACATTGGTTATGTTGATGTTGAGATTTATGTAATAGATTCGATATATGCAGCTGGTTTTCCGCATATGTAATAGATTATAATGATGATGATCTGGTATGGTAGGAGGATACTGCCAAAATCACAAAAATTTTGGGCCAACCAAGCAAGATCATTTCTAATGAGTTGGAATTCTTCACTTGCAATATATGTATCTCTAGATTTTTTTCTTTGATGTATGCTCAGTTTATTGTGCTCCCGTTGGCAAATATTTTGAATATTTCAATCTTCTAGCTTGTCGAAGTGTTTCGTTTACTCCGGTGTCAGTATTTCCGTGAGGATATCCGGCTTTTCCTTATTTAATCTTGATGTATGTCGTATTTGCGTTTTGTCATTGTCACAATTTCAAACTAGAGTTAATCGTGACTAATAAAGTTGATGATTGATCGATTATATTAGCTTGAAATTTTGTCACAGTTTGTAAGAAACCCTGGTATCATACATGCTGTAAATGGATCATACATATAATACATTAAACCTAAACTGATACTGATTTTACTTTAATGATCATAAGGTAAACATGATCTTAAGATCTACAACTCCATGTGCTCAAAGAATCACTCCTACATAGATCCCATCTCAGCCGGAAGCAGAACGCATTTGCTAAGGTAGATCAACACTACCCCAGATACTGGCCTCAGAAGGATCATAGAAGAGTTGAGAACTTCCAAGAGAAAAGCTTCAATTGGTTCGTAGATTTTTCCAAGGCTTTTGACAGCACGTTACAGGGATGTAATGCTGCATAATCTCGCCAACTACGGTGTCCCAGATGGGACTGTTAAAGGCAATGCCATACTGTATGATAACCCATATTAGCTTTGTGTAGACCATGGATGGGCCCACAAAGGAGTTCCTAACAAAACTACTGGAATCCTCCAAGGAGATACTCTTGACTCCCTATCTCTTGTAGTCGTGGTTGATTACATCCTAAGACAGAGTCTTCCTTGACCATCATGAACGACAAACGACTCACCATCAAACCCAAAGCGTTCCAGCCGTCACCTGGTAGCATCTCACAGACCTTGACTCCGCAGATGATCTAGCTCTAAAAGCTTATCTGATATGTGGTGCACAAGATCTACTACTAACATCACTTGAGAATGCTGCAAGACAAAGTCGGCCGACATCTAAATGCCCGAAGACTGAAATATGATGTCAATGAGAAGACGATCATCAACTATCTGCACAGCAGATGGTAAGCCAACTCAAAGAGGTCAAGGACTTCAAGTATCCTGGGTCATATGTTGCCGCCGCAAGAAAGATTCCTGTCACGCAAGGGACAAGCTGGAATGCCTGACAATAAACTACAACCACGATGGCAATTGGTATGATCCAATTCAACCAA
This sequence comes from Ophioderma brevispina, assembly GCA_023653785.1. Lineage (NCBI taxonomy): Eukaryota > Metazoa > Echinodermata > Ophiuroidea > Amphilepidida > Ophiodermatidae > Ophioderma > Ophioderma brevispina. Next base: position 97,519 of record JAMKCH010035713.1, read on the forward strand.
GCTGAAATTCTTTAGAGCCTGTGTAGAGAGATCCTGTTATATGGATCTTAGACCTGGACCATGAAGAAAAGCTAAAGGCTGACTGGATGGCAACCACACAAGCTTCTATGCGAGTACAAAAACATATTCTGGGCGAGCCAAGACCAAAGCCAGATTATGGAGAGATCCCTCCAAGTGCATTTCTGTTGCCCAACGCCGTGCAAGTTTTGGTCACTGTATCGTGCGATTGACAAGTAGTCTCAGACGTACATGTTGGAAGTTACATGCCCAAAACAGGGGTCGTCGCCCCTTTACCTACATTGAGGTGATTGCTCGAGACATCCAGCAGGATCCATCTATCCCCAACGAATGACACACAGGGAAATTGGCGCTAATGGTGAACAGCATCGCGGATGCGGACGTTAGATAGATAGAAACCGAAATCCAGAGGGAAAAAATAAAGCCCATTGATATCAAAAATCGAAAATTAAAATGTTGGATATGATGATGGATGCACACACTTTACTTGAATTTTTGCTTACTGCATTCCCGTCATCATACACCTGTAGATTAGAGGTGACGGAATAAAACGTGTAATCCAAGGGTGCAATGAGCCCGTTTCGTTTCGTTGCGATGTGCAAAATACGGAACGCCCAATTTTACAAGCCCAAATCAATCCTTAAAGTATTGGATTCTAAAGGAAACAAGTGAGGAACCAGGAACTCTTCCAAGCTCCTTCCTATTGAAGTTGTCCTGCAGATTTGCAAGGTCACAAATTAAGGGGGGTTTCTTGAGAGGAATTCCGAACCCTTAGATGCTCTTTATTTCTGGGATAGCCAAATTGCAAATCAGGGTATGTTTTCTTTGAACTATTACGTTGAGTATTTTGATGTATGCCATATAAATCTGAACTGAATTATTCTGTACTAGCTTGATACACGCAGCTGGGTTTCTGCATCTAAAATAAGAATGTGGTGTTGACCTGATCCGGTGACCAAATTTCTACCTTTTATACTTATTATTCCAAATATATCCAGTTTTACAATAATTACTTGATGTGAAATCGGTATGCTTTAGATGTGATGTTCACTCAATCTTATAGTAGTTTCATTGTGCTTTAATCGTGGTTATATTTGAATATCTTCCAGTATTCTAGCTCTTGAGGGTAAATGAAGTTTCTTTTACCCTTTTGTATCATATATTTTTGTGTTCAGCATGCAGTCTTACGACTTTATTTTGTATTTGTATTTAACCTCTGATTTGTATGTCATATTTGTATTCAATTTGTCAAAAATTGTAGAAGAGGCGTTAACCATGTATAAATAAAGTTGATTGATTGATTATAAATTGTATTTTTGTCATAGTTTTTAACTTGTATTTTGGAGCATACATGCCATAGAAGACTAAAATCTGTATATGAAGCTGAACTTAAGGTCCGGCCATACTTCCACTGCACTGCATTGCTGTGCAGTAAATTTACTGCAATGTTCCGTCACTTCCGCTGCACTCCTAATCGATTTACTGCAGGTGATTAGATGACGGAATAAAACGTGTAATCCAATGAGTGCACTGAGCCGTGTCGTTTTGTTGCGCTGTGTAAAATACAGAAAGCCCAATTGTTACAAGCCAAAATCAATCCTTAAAAGTATCTGGATTTCTAAAGGAAACGAGTGAGAAACCAGGAATTCTTCCAAGCTTCTTCATATTGAAATTGTCCTGCAGAATTTGCAAGGTCACAACCCCTTAAGATGCTCTTATTTTCTGGGATAGCCAAATTGCAAATCAGGATATGTTTTCTTTGAACTATTACGTTGAGAATTTGATGTCTGCATATAAACTCTGAACTAAATTATTTCTGTACTATATTTGATACACGCAGCTGGTTTACTGCATTCAAAATAATAATTATGGTGTTTACCTGATCCGGTTGACCCAATTTCTACTTTTATACTTAGCTCTTGAGGATAATTAATGTTTCTTTTACCCTTGAATCATATATTTTTGTGTTTAGCATACAGTCTTACGGCTTTACTTTGTATTTAACCTCTGATTTGTATGTGATATTTGTATTAAATTTGTCAAAAAAATGTAGAACGGGCGTTATAAACCTTGTATAAATAAAGTTGATTGATTCATATATTATATTTGTATAATTTTGTCATAGTTTTTGACTTGTATAACACATTGACAATTTTGGACCATACATAACATTTAATTAGAAGACCAAAATGTGCATATTAAGCTGAACTTATTTATGTATGTTTTCTATTTACATTGGGTATTTTGATGTCTGCATATTTTTGTACTATATTCGATATATGCAGCTGGTTTTCCGCATTTGTAATAATAATAATGATGATCTGGTCTTGTAGGAGTTACTGCCCAACATCCCATATTTTAGGGCCAACCGAGCAGGAGCATTTCTAATGATGCTCAGGGGTCCCAGGATGGCGATAATGTTATTATCCTAGTCCATTTTGACACAATTTCTACATTTATATTTCAGAATATTCAATACATATCCTGTATTGTGAAATTTCTGCACTTCCATATCTGTATCTCTAGATGTGATATATGCTCAGTTTAATTGTGCTCCCGTCGGCAATATTTTGAATATTTTTTAATCTTCTAGCTCTGTCGAAGTGTTTCGTTTACTCTTGTGTCATGTATTTCCGTGAGCATATACGGCTTTACTTTGTATTTAATCTCTGATTGTATGTCATCATTTGCATTTTGTCATTGTTACAATTTGTACTTAGCCGTGTATAAAGTTGATTGATTGATGATCGATTATAGCATGAAATTTTGTCACAGTTTGTAAGAGCGCCTGGTATCATACATAGCATATAATTAAAAGACTAAAAATGTAACATTTTAATAAACTTATTCCGATTTTATTAGTTAAACAGAAATACAGAGGGAAAAATTAAGCCAATTTCTTATTAAGTAATTGAAAATTTAAATATATAAATTAAATGTTTGTATATTTGATGATGGATTCACACATCTTTACTTGAAATTATTTGGCTTACTGCATTCCGTCATCATACACCTTGTAGATTAGATGACGGAATAAAGCGTGTATTGTAATCCAATGGAGTGAAACTGAGCAGTGTCGTTTCGTTGCGCTGCGCAAAATACAGAAAGCCCAATTGTTACTAGCCAAAATCAATCCCTAAAAGTATCTGGATTTCTAAAGGAAACAAGTGAGAAACCAGGAATTCTTCCAAGCTTCTTCATATTGAAGTCGTCCTGCAGGATTTGCAAGATCACAAATTGAAGTTCTTGAAAGGAATTCCGAACCCCTTAAGATGCTCTTATTTTCTGGGATAGCCAAATTGCAAATCAGGGTATGTTTACTTTGAACTGTTTACGTTGAGTATTTTGATGTCTGCATATAAATCTGAACTGAATTATTTCTGTACTATATTTGATACACGCAGCTGGGTTTCTGCATTCAAAATAATAATTATGGTGTTTACCTGGTCCGGTTGACCCAATTTCTACTTTTATACTTATATTCCAAATATATCCCGTTTTTACAAATAATTACTTGATGTTAAAATCGGTATCTTTAGATGTGATGTTCACTCAATCTTATTTAGTTTCATTGTGCTTTAATCGTGGTTATATTTGAATATCTTCCAGTATTCTAGCTCTTGAGGGTAAATGTTTCTTTTACCCTTTTGTATCATATATTTTTGTGTTCAGCATACATTCTTACGACTTAACTTTGTATTTAACCTCTGATTGTATGTCATATCTGTATTCAATTTGTCAAATATTGTAGAAGAGGCGTTACCCATGTATAAATAAAGTTGATTGATTGATTGGTTGATTATAACTTGTAATTTTGCCATAGTTTTTAACTTGTATAACACATTGTCAATTTTGGAGTATACATGCCATAGAAGACTAAAAATGTGTATATGAAGCTGAACTTAATGTCTGTTCATACTTCCACTGCACTGAATTGCTGTGCAGTAAATTTACTGCAATGTTCCGTCACTTCCGCTGCACTCCTAATCGAATTACTGCAGGTCAACCCAGGTCACTGCATATCACGGTTTACAGTACGTTGCAGTAAACTTGCGAAGGATTGCAGGAAAATTGGCATACTGCACCCCACTGCATCGCCAGTTAAAATAATTTTGACTTCGTTCATACCTCGCTGCACTGTGCAGTGCCGATATATCGATCACTTGCTGCAGCAACTCAACGTACCCCTGCTGCAGCTGCAGCTAAAGAAAATTTAACTCGGTTGTAGTACCGCAATGCAGTATACTGGACAGAGACCGTTAATTCGAGCACTGCAACTTACCGCAACGCACATTGCAGTGTAGTATGAACGAACCTTAACGGTTTTGGTAGGCTGCATTGCAGCAGTGCACTGCAATGCAGTGAAGTATGAACGGACCTTTATTTCGATATTTTACTACAATGAATGATTAACCAAAGGAACAAATCTGGAGGAAAAAATAAACTTTATAGTCAATTTTCTTATTATTTGAAATCATTATTTTTTCAAATCTTATAAAAATAGATTTATCAAGTTTCAAAAATGGATTCATATATTTCTGGATGTGCAAAGGAATTTCAAACTACTGAAATTTATCTAAATTTAACGATTTGATTTTAGTTAGTTTAGTTTTTAAGTTAGTTCGCACAAGCCACTTGGAAGGGCATGTAGACAATCTGCAACTGAACGCATTTTCTAAAATGTCTACTACACAATACCAACCACATCTCTTAAGGTCCGTTCATATTTCCACTGCATTGCAGTGCAGTGCTGCTGCAGTGCCGATATATTGATCACTTTCTACTGCAACTTGATGCAACCCACACTGCAATACAAGTTAAAACGAATTTAACTTTGTTGCAGTACTGCATTGCAAAATCTTGCGCAGAGACTGCTATTCGAGCAAAGCAACTCGCTGCACTGCAGTACAGTGGAAGTAGCCTACACAGAAAAAAATTACTGAGTCAAATGACTCATTTCGACCATTTTGGAATGCGTCATCAATAAGTGAGTCAATTGACTCATTTTAGGTGAGTCAGAAGACTCACTGATTGCATTTTTGAGTCAATTGGCCCATTATGGTGAGTCAAATGACTCGGTTTAGCTGAATGGTGTCTCAGTACACGGAAAATGAAGAACTCACCAAAATGAGTCATTTGACTAAGTAATTTTTTAGGTGTATGGACGGATCTTTAAAGCGACACTGGCACATTTTTATAGTCTACACCATTGGACGAATAGAGATATATTTTACACATAAAAATAACATAACCCAAAGCATATACTTAGTGACATCCAGGTGATCTGTAGGCTAACTTTAAGTTTGCCATAACTTTAATCAACAAATGTGTCTACTACATGAATATCATAGACTCGTACTCATTGATATTAAAACCACAAAGGTCACAGACCGGTCAACAGGGTGTATGCCGTGGGAATCAACTCCGGTGTTATGCTTTCTTGTGTTAAATGCCATTTTCGTCCTCTGCTGAATAAATGTCGTCGGAGTCATTTAATTATAAAATCGTTCCGTTTACACATAAGGGCGCTGATTTGGTCTTAATCATTTCAGGTGAGGGCTAATGTATATAAAAGCTTTACAACCATGCAAAAATATCAATTTGGAAAAATCTTGAGGGTGCACTATTTTTCAAATGTTCCAGTGTCTCTTTAAGGGACAGGAAATCTCGCAGCCCTACTTTTTCCGTCCGCAACTTGTGTTCCAGGATGCATCTTTTCGACTCGTGCAATAGCAGCGCTATTTATGATTATGTTTGCATTTTATTAATGTAAAGTATTTATTTTTAAATAAATACATACATAATACTTAAAAGTATCACAAAAGAACGACCTTCTGCCGGCTCGGATTGCGTGGCGTGCGTCTTTAGTGCTCGTACAAATAAAAGGTCGTGGGTTCGATTTGCTTCCGTTGAGGCCAAATTTTAATTTATATTCTAATTCTTTAGGTGAGGTAGATAATATGGCAATTGCAACAAAACATCAGAGTCAGCGATTAAAATAGAAAATAGTGACAGCTGCCCTATAGCAATTCAACTGATGGTCCGGGACATATTGCTGACGGAATAATCTTCGCAGTCATATTAGAAAAAACTTAAATTTCTCCACAATTTGCATGCCGTTTATCAGTGGCGGTTTCACAACACCGAAATCAAGGAGGTTATTAGAATTTACTGAAAAGCAAAAAAGGTGGAAACCTTCCTTAATCAGGGAGGTTTTCAAATTAGAATACAACAATATGCATTAATTTAAGGTTGCATCTCCGAGAATATAAGGAGGAAGAAAATACCACATTACAAAAGGCACTAAGCAGCTATAGCTGAGGGAAAAACTAAGCACTGCCTCCCACGAATCAGTTTTGTGAGAAGTGGGTGGGGTTTCAACAATAAAGACAAATGACATACATGTATGCATGGGACAGTGACTTAAAGCATGACAGCAAGGCATTGGACAAAGGAACAACTCACCCTCAGCAGTGCTTGTAAACGACTGACAAAACGATAAGGCCACTGCATAACAGCAGGCCTCCGCTTGAGATAATATAAGTGCCCAAACTAAAAAACTTCCGTTAGTGCCCAAGGGGGCCATAGGGACACAACTCGGATAGTCCACTTTCTCATGGGAGTTTGATCACTAAATTACACCTACTATTTTTTACTATAGTTGGGTCAACCGGAGCTGAGCAATTCCGTGACCGCGGAGAGAATAAGTTCATTTCGCAGTGATTTATGTTCTATGAAGGTTAATGAACATTTAGCTGGGGTGCCCCTCGGTCCCTCGGTAAGTGGGACGGAATCCAGGAAGGGGGGTGGGTTGGGGGTGGGGTGGGGGTGTAAAACCCATAATACAGGGGTCAAATGAAAAATGCTTGGATGCTGTAAAAGGTCACCAAAGTGTATGGCTGTTCAAAGATTAAAAATGTATAGTTTTTCTATGGTTATGGAGATATAAAACAAAGATCGTCAAAGGTCATCAACAAAGGTTAATTCTTTAATTTTTTCGATTTCTTTGAAAATGTACTTGGTCACGCGGAATTGCTCTAGATGACCCAACTAAAATGTGATATGATATCATCCCGGAGTTCCGCAATAAGGCGCTTATTAAGAGACAGAACCCGGTGTAGATGTACTCTCCCCTACTATGGTAAGAATAGGGCACTCGATTCAGTTGACTCTTCACGCAACATTAGTTGCACGCTTTATTCTTTGTCGTCTATGAATCCCGGACTATGGCTCCCGCTGGACTATATCTCTTTTACACCGGATCATTGTCTGTGTTAACCTGAAGTAGCCAAATCTGGTGACCTCAGTCAAGCGGGAATTACAGAGGCATCTGTCTGAATTCTCTAGTTCAAAGACCTATAACATGTATAGTTAATCGCACGAAACACACCAAACGTCTTTCGGTGAAGGAGATCACTAGTCGAATGACTTGCCCTCAGAAGGATAATAGAATAAATAAATAAATACCAATAATCGCAGTGCTGTTATCACCTTCATTGACCATGTTGACTTCAGGAAAGCGTTTGATGCCGTTCAAAGACAGTGGCGTAACTAGACCTTTGCAAATGGGGAGGGGGGGAGCCAAAGGGGTGCCGAGGCATTTTCTGAGGGGTGAATGTGGGTCCTTCTCCATAGACACTGTACAAAAGGTCAGTCCATTTGTTGGGGGGGCTGACGGTGGGCAGGGTTGTGAGCATCGTCTCCCCTGCCCCCTCCCGGCTGGTTTATCCCACTGCTCACAGAGGAAACATGATAATACTATGGTTCCAGCTGTGTTCTGCATAGTATTGTTTCGCGAATATTTGTGAATATGTTTGGATTTTAATCTTTAGGAAGTTTGCTGCATCGGATTGCACCCTATTCAATGGATCTTGCTGGAGTTATTTGTACGGGGCCTATTGATTTATCATATCACCTTTTTTTTTAAGATGCACCCCTAATTTAAGTTCTTGCACAGTTTTGTTGGTAATTAGCTAGTAAACATCGCCTGTGATATAGGTAAAATTCAAAAATGTGCATTTGTCACAAAAGGAAAAAATGGTAACAATTGCACTGATATGATGATAAATCATTCTTTTATGTCCGAGAAAATTATGCAGACAATTACGATAATGAAAGCAATACTTTTTAAAAACAGCATAGCTAAATACTAATTTGTGTAACAAATTCCGTTAAATTGTGTATTTGTATCCCGTGATATTTTGTGTGGGATTATGGCTATTGTTAGTTTAACGTCTTACTCCTGACAACTACAGCTACTCATAGTGAGTATACGGGAGTCATACAATTTCCTGTAGATCATGAGGGGTTATAAGACTCTATCAGTTGAGGGGCCGTACACTTCCCTTCACTTAGCGACCAGAGAATGAGGACAATTACATGAAAGTAAAGTTGCCATGTTGCTGCATATGGTCTTGGTGATAACAGTTCATCGGTTGTGATTGTATTGAAGTAAAATACCGTTAAAATATTGTAACGAATAAATATAACGAATAGTGGTGATCTGGCTGCTATTGATTCATTTTAACTACTTGAGGTCTACCACGTTTCTTACATTAGCTACGCTTGGATCATTACATAATACATGATAGCCTTGAGCAACCATCCAACTGGAGCTTTTATATATCTGTTGGCACCTTAGCCTTTTCATACCATGTCTTTGATTGCCATTTACATCATATTAGCTCTATACCATCAAATGGCCTCCATTGATCATATGGACCTTGACACCCTTTGAAAAAATGATAAAATACCATTTCGATGCTCTAACGATCAAACTTTTCAGAAGAACCAGTGAGCCAAGACTCATAAGTGGTATGATCAAATTTGACCTCTCATGATCTTATGTGAGATTTGACCCCAATTTCGTTGCAGATTAAAAATTGTGCATTACGCTTAATCATTTTGGATGATCTTGATATTTTGGTAATCTCAGCCAAATGCTTGGACCATTGAAGCTAAACTTGATTAGAAGAACCTCTGGCTCAAGGTTCATATGGGGTTGTACACAGATTGGGGGTGATCACGAGACACATGGTTCGAGAACTACTCAAAACAAACAATATACTGTCTTTAACTTACAAATATGCAAATGTCAAAACTACAACCCTTTTTCATTATTACCTATTAATGTGAATTGATAACGTCTGATGCCGTCGGTCTTTTAACATAATCGCAATCCCAACATCTTGGAAGCAGATCTTTAGATAGTCGGGACAGTCTTCAGGAATCTCTGGGCGAAGAAGATGATGTCCAACATTGAAAATGATTGTTGCCCATTCTTCTAGCCTATGAAATGGAACTTTCCTCGTGCAAAGCTCGTAAAATACCATAGCCATGGCATAGATATCTGATTTCGAGGAGTGCTTGCTGTAAACGATTACTTCTGGAGCCATCCATCGATGAGTACCCTTTCCTTGGCTTGTTGTCAGCGAACCAACGGACACTTTAGATAACCCAAAGTCACATAATTTCAGCACCATACCTGAACTGATCAGGCAATTTGCAGATTTAATATCCCGATGCAAAACATTCTTGCTATGGAGATACTGAACGCCATTTGCAAGATTGAATACCCATTGTTTAAGCAGATGTTTGTCCAATGGATCCAATAGCGACTTCAAATAATCAAAGAGAGATCCGTGTTCAGCAAATTCAGTGATGATAATTTTCTCCGGTTCCTCAATATAAGCAATAAATGTAATTATATTTGGATGACTAAGCTCACTAATAATTGACACCTCATTTTCTTCAACCTCGAGTAGCCTTTTGGCTGCTGCTTTCTTAAAGCCCTTAAAGTCCCCAAATCTGAATGTTACGATGAACACGGATGAAGTTGCTCCAGATCCAACACTTTCTCCAAATATTAGGTCCTCGTAAGTCAGTGCTGGAAATTATACAAATAGCGAGTTTGTAACATCTACCAATCAACCTCTCAATAATAATAATAATAATAATATTCTCTTCATCAATTGTGAAGACTACAAACATCAAAAAAGGAACAAGAAATTATTTTAAATGACAGGCCTATTGCAATATTGCGGACCTTAATTTGCTATCGGAATAGCGGACCCTCGTGTATAGGAATATGTGTTTGGAATAGTGGACTTTCGAAATAGCGGATCTTCGGAATAACAGGCTGATCCCTCTCTGGACTCAAGGAAAATAACCTATTCCTGAGATTATATCTTTGACTTTATAAGGATATACCGTGTGTCCCTAAAAAACGCAACACTTGGTGGCAGGCGCCATAGGTTTTGAACAAAAGCACGTGATTACTTATTCTTTGTTGTAAGATAAGATGGGACTGTTAGCTAATATCCCTGAAAAGTTCATAAAGGTAGAGTCAATATTTTTTTAAGATATGACACCAGAAATCAAGCAACCTGCAGCACCCATTTAACCAAATTGAGGCGCTATTAACTACAAATACGGCACTTACGTTTTGCGCCCAGAACCACCAATATGAATCTCTAAGTCCAACCACCATTTTCCTTTTTTTTAAGACAGCTACTGCAACAGATATAAACATATGAATGTGAATGAAACATGCATTTTAACACACTTAAAACACTTAAAAGATCGAATTAGGAAAGTATGATCAACAAACGCTTCGTATTGTCCAAATAAGACAGCATTGGATTAGAGCTAATCATTTTGTGACGGCACACAAAGAGTTATCTTAACCCAAAATTTAATGACTAAATGAATAATACTGATATTGTTATTGAGTTTTGTGTTGAAAACATAGGTTTTACTTTCATAAAATTGAGAATGTAACATCATTTTCAGTAACAAGCAATTTGCAGCCCACCGCATTTATCATTTTATGTAATGTGGAGTATGTCTATGACTTTGTCATAGTTTTATATCGTCTTGAAAGATATTTTGTCACCAATAAATTAATGTTTTATCATTATCAGTTAAGTAATAATTATGTAAATGCAGTCATTTGACCAATTGAAGTTGTTCTGCAAGAAATTTGGGCAAGTAAATGTTGAATGCAATCAATATTGTATTTGCCATTCTGTTCTTCATTGCCAATCCAGGTGCCAGTCTTGTGGTTACCAGCTCCTCAATTTTGTAAAATGGGTTCTGCAGGTTACTTGGTTGTTGGAGTCATATCTTAAAACCATTGACTCTACCTTTATGAACTTTTCAGGGATTTTAGCTAACAGTCCCATCTTACCTTACAGCAAAGAATAAGTAGTTACGTGCATTTGTTCAAAACTTATGGCGCCTGCCACAAAGTGTTGCGTTTTTTTTTGGACACACGGTATTACCCAGGAGTGCATTAACGGAGAGAAAAAAAAAGAGCATCGTGTAGGCATAGATCAAGCATTGTTCAACCTGAGGTACGATTCAAACTAAATTCTAGTTGAAAAATAACCCCAAACAACTTGTTGGTATACTGCCCTCATTCTCCATTCAAATTCCTCCAAACCCCTGATGACCCCAGCCAACGCTCTGGACTGTAGAGTGGTTCGAGAGAGGTAGCAGACTGGTTTTGGGCTTTCAACAGCACCACACACTTATAACCACATATCTGCCGTCATCATTTTCCTGGATCTTTTTGAAACATACCTCAACAACTTCCATGGCTCTCCAATGTGCCATGTTGAGTAGGGTGCGATTGAAACGCTCTGGCTGTGGATCGCCTTGTGGATGGTATGGAGTCGTGCGAGACTTTAATCCCCAGCAGTCTGGTGAGTTCCTTGATAACCCTACTCTCGAACTCACGCCCTTGGTCAGAGTGTAGGCGATGGGGAAGGCCATAGTATACAATTTTTCCCCCCACAGAGTCTTTGCGACAGTAGAAGCAGTCTGGTTTTTAGTGGGGAATGCCATAGCATACCTGGTCATCACTAACACATGCTTAGTATTACTCGTGTCTGGTTCAATAGTCAAAAAGTCCATACAGACCAGTTCTAATGGACCACTATATAGTCTTGATGGTTTTCAAAGGAGCGGACATTGTAGGCAGGGTCTTCCTGGCAACACATCGACCACACTGTTTGACATATTGCTCAATGGCATTTCCCATCTTGGGGCAATAAAATCGCTGTCGGCTAGGGCTTGAGTACGTTCAATCCCATGGTGGCCGAGGTCATTGTGCATGGCCTTCATGGCTTCCTTATGGTGTTTTTCTGGCAGTAACAATTGGCTATACTTCCTTCCATTTGAGTCTGTATATCTCCGGTAGAGCACACCATTCTTCAGCTGCATCTTATCAAACTCTCGGATCAGTGACCGCAAGAAAGTGTTACCCACAGCTATCTTGTGATTCGGCCTAACACCTCTTTGAACAGCTTCCATTATTATTTTTATGTTATGGTCATCTGACTGCTCCTTTTCCCAATTTTGTGCAGTGAAGTGCATTGTCTCAACAGGAGGGTAACAGTATTCGTCAGGTATGACGTCAGCCTCCACAGCCATGCTAAGCACCATGGTTGATTTATCTGCACTCGGCATGCCATTATATGAAGTCAATGTTGAGTCATCAGATTTTTCTTCAGTATGTATCTCGTACATGGCCTTCACAGTTTTCATGGGAGCATATTTCATCTTCTTCATCCCTCAGCCGGCTCTCTAGCATGTGTATCATCTTTCTTTGATCAGGACGGTCATCGTAAGTATACGCCGGCATTCGGGACAGGGCGTCTGCATCGGCATTGGTCTTACAGGTGTGTAGTGGAGAGTAAAATTGAACTCTGCTAATTCTGCTAACCACCTGTGACCTGTGGCATCAAGTTTCGCTGTAGTTAAAATGTATGTCAGCGGATTGTTGTCTGTCATCACTTTCACATATTTTGCCATATAGAGATAGTCACGGAACTTATCGGTTATAGCCCATTTGAGGGCTAAAAAGTCCAGCTTGTGGGCTGGGTAATTTCTCTCAGATTGCGTTAAACTGCGGCCTGCAAATGCTACTGGTCGCAGCTTCTCATCATATTCCTGTAATAGCACACCTCCTAACCCATCCCGGCTGGCATCAATGTGGAGAACAAATGGCTTTGAAACATCCGCATAGGCTAAAACTGTTGAAGACAGCCGGCCTTTTAAGGTCTCAAAGGCGTGTTGACAGTCGGGAGTCCATCTGGTGCCAAATGGCTCTTTCGGTCGATATGTGTTTGACTGCTTCTTCTGCTTCCTTTTTGGACTTGCACAGCCTGCTGTCAGTTCATGTAGTGGTTTGGCTATTCTAGCATACCCTTCAATAAACCGTCTATAATAGCCAGCCAGACCCAGGAATGACCGTAATTCCTTTATGTTTTGAGGTCGAGGCCACTCCTGGATAGCTGTAAGCTTCATAGGATCTGTGCTTACCCCCTCTGGTGATACAATGTGACCTAGGTACTTCACAGAGGAACATCAAAGTTTGCATTTCTCAGGTGATACTTTCAAGCCATATTCTTGGAGTCGATCAAGAACCTTTCCTAGACGGATTTTCATCTCTTCTAAGTCTCTTGCAAAGATAATTAAATCATCCATGTACACTAACACTTCTAGTAGATTGAGGCCAGTTAGACACCTCTCCATGAGTCGCTGGAATGTGGCGGTTGCGCCCTTAATCCCTTGGGGCATCCTCTCGAATTGGAAAAATCCCAGAGGGCAAGTGAAGGCCGTCTTCTCTTTGTCACTCTCCCTCATGGGAATCTATCATGAGGTCGATAACTGTAAACCAGCGGCTACCAGCAAGGTTGTCTACGGCTTCTTGAATGAAAGGGAATACATATTGATCCGGAAGTGATCTATTGTTCAGGGTTCTGTAGTCAACACACATTCTTAGTTCACCTGACTTCTTCCGTATCAAAACTATGGGTGAAGCATAAGGAGAATGAGACTCTTTAATTATTCCATGCTCCAGTAAGTCTTGTATGTGCTTTCGTAAGTCATTGAGATCTCCTGGAGGGACTCTTCGGGATCTCTCTCTGAATGGTGTGTCATCTGTTAAGTTTATTTCATGCTGAGCTTGGCTGGTGAGTCCCACATCCCATTCATGTTCAGCGAACACACTGGCACTTGCCTTCAATACTTTAAGTACCTCCGCTTTTTGATCTGCGGATATGGGTCCCCATTCAAAGGGTAGACTTCTGACGTCTGGAGGCAGAAGACAATCCGTACCAGGAGAATCCACCAGGAGAGTCTGGGCATTCCTCGTACGGTTCCTGAAGAAACCGGTCACCTTTCTAGATTCTCCAGGAGAGAATACCATGTTTTTCCTAGCTCTGAACTTTACTGTTGCTAGAAACCCATCTGAAGGCAAATCGTCATCTCTTTGTAATTTGCGATAAATCTTCTTGCAATCAGCATGTATAGATAAGGCTTTGAGGAAGTCCTTTCTGCCCACATCTTTACATCTCTGCAGTAATCGGTAGAATAAGGAGGAATTTGTTCCTAGAGTTACTTGTGGTGAATTGTCCCCTTCTTTGTAGGGAACTACAAGGGCTAGAACGGATTCATCCTCACTAATTCAACAAAGGGATTCGTCGACTGTCACCTGAATAACTGTCCACCCAAGGTATGGCATCTTTTCAGCGCCGGCGTGCCACAAAACTAAGTCTTTTAAAGTCTGACTCAGAGATTTCGAAATATTATTTTTTGTGTAATAATGAAAAATAGTCAACTAGAACTAAAGATAGTAACCTAAAATGCAAAATTCCGAAATTTGAGATGAATCGGATTTTTCGTTTTGATGCAGTAAACATTTATGTGTAGTATTACGTCCCATAGGATACTGTGTATAACAAAAATTCCGGATCCGGAATTTTATAACAAAGGTGTGATTTTGTATATGAAGGAATTCGATTTAAACTTAGCAATTTCACACAATGATTAGTATATGGACAAGCATTATGTATATGCAAAAAACACGATTTTTATGGAAATTGAGGGCGCCCTCCTCAGGAAATCTCTGAGTCGGCCTTTAAATGGAATATCGGCAAATTCAGGTTGTCGAAAAGGTTTTTGGTTATCAGGGTAACCTGTGAATCTCCATCTAACAAAAACGTGGTCTGGTTACCTTCAATGCTACATTTTCCTGTTGTTGCTTTTGCTACTATGTTATGAGGCACGTCTGTTCCTGGTATAAGTTTGATGTTGTCTATATTAATTTGTGTAGAGCTTGGGCCTATTGCTGATTCACTGGCGCCTGATTGTCCCTGTTCTGACGCCATTTTTGGTTTCCCTGTGGCTTGTTCGACTGTACTACATGTTTGATAAGTCTCTGTCGGACAAGGTCGTCATTACGTGGCTTCTCACAAGCTCTGCTAATATGCCCGTCTTCACCACATTTAAAGCAGAAACCTGGTCTAGTACACTGGGACCCGGTGTCTGCTTGCGCTGTAGGACTGGCTGAAGGGGACTCAGTCAAGCTGGCGATAGAGGTTGCTACTGAACTCGATCCTTGGTTGTGTGAGGATATTTGGGATTTGAGTCGCTCCGTCTCTGCTTCCAAGTCCTGAAGGCGTTTCATGAGTGTGTTTGCCGTAGAGGGTTCAGTTAAACCCTGGACTTGGTAGGACCGAACATTGGGTTTGGTCTTCTCGGTCTTCTGTCGCAATTCTCCACGAACTCTCATTCCTTCCTCTTCTCGCCTGACCATATCCAAGAGTGTCATGTAGGTAGGTGGTTTATCTTTCATTTCCCTGAGGCGAAGGCTGACAACTAATATTTCATCATATTTTGAGTCTAGTAATGTTGGCGGATGATTTGTCTTCTTCCTCAGTGCTGTTCGGATGGTTCCCCGCATGCGAGTTAAAAATTCTGAAGGACGTTCTCCTTGAAGTTGTGTCATCGAGTGCAAACGTACCACAATCTCTTCGGTGGTCTCAGGGCTACCATAGGCAGTCTCCAAGGCAGCCAGGTACTGTTCAGCAGTTGCAGATGGTTTCTCCAGCCGGAGATCGTTGATAAGCTCTGCTGCTGCTGACCTTAAACTTTCATAGATGCGCCTGCGTTTCTCACTATCTGGGATGTCTTCCACTCTTCCAGATGCCCCTCGGCTTGACTTACCCAGCTATCAAACTGCTCCTCATCTTTAGCCGCAGGAACTCTGCCAGAAAAATATCGGAGTTTTCTGTGGCTGGAGGATAACGCAATAACCAAACTGTTGAGGCTGGCAGAGTTTTGCAAAGAAACCTTGTCCTGTATTAGCGGGATTTCAGACATATCCCTAAGCGATATCTGGCGAAAGTTGACAAGCTGCCCGGCAATCTTGATATCCTTGATATCTGTTAGAGCTGTGATTTCATCTGGCGCCTCAAACTCACATAACAGAACAGTGTAGTCCTCATTGTCTTTCCTTATAGTGTATTTTCCCAAGACCGATCTTCCAACCATGTGACCAAGCCGTTCCATTAGCATGGAGAGGATGCTACTTACCAAGGAAAGTATCGATAGAATTATTGGACTGAAAAAAAGACCACCCCCAAAAATATTTATGTTAACTTTATCCATTGTCCGCTGACATTAACATCCATGTTACATCAGACTGTCCCTGATTACATTACTCACCTCAATGCTGATATATGTATTACATATATAGAGCCAATGTTATTTAACAAAAATCTTACCAAAAGCCTACAGACTAAAAAGGAGATCTTATTAATGCAGGAAGTTGAAAGAAATTAAATAAAAAAATAAATGTGGCCTCTGCAATGATGGTAACTAGCCACACTCCATTGATTTTAAAAGATTATGGCTTTGTGATTCCATTCACTTGCCGATTTCACAGGTCACGATTTCAAAGCCTTTTCATTTCAACTAATACGCAAATGCTTCGATTCCCGGCTCTTTTTAAATTGAACATTCAAAATAGCTGCTTCATTAATTCAAGATGTATTCAGAATTGATCGGTTGTAATAGGTTTGCACAGGGCAGCTTATACTTACTTACCTGTTCAGGTTATGACCGAAGGTTGGACAAAAGTGATATCTTTGAACAACTGGCAAATATATACCTGAAGACAGTACATCTTTACTTTTGATCATCATCCCTGCCCATCCCAGCACCAAAGATCGCTCTTCAGAAAACGTACTTTAGAACGTTCACTGGTGTTGGAAGCTTTGTAGATTCTGAAAGGCTGATAGCAATCACCTGGGATGGGATGGTCAGGTGATCACTTTTCAAGATGTATGCGTGAGATCTCTTAATATCTGCTTTTTTACACCAGTCTAGTCCAAATTCCTTCAGCTTCTTATCCATGGTGACGGTATTGCGTTCCTGTGGTGCTGTCAACAACTGACTCTTTAAGTAAGTGATATGTTCCAATCTCAAAAATTAATATAATAATGGGGATAACACAATTTAGTAACAAACTTCAAATAATTAAAATTATTTCAAATTTATCCAAGTTTTGCTATTAGATCAAAATTTCAGATTTAATCAGAATTAAGCAAAGTTTTAGATGTTCTCGGACGAGCCTCCAAATTTGTAACCCGGGTAGTGTAACCCCAATAATAACAAAACCAATTACAATGAAAACAAGGGAAATCAATTTTGTGTATAAGTAAAATCCAGAATAATACTGTTTTATTTGCTTTAGTATACAGTAGCACGTGCTTTACACACCGCACATAAACACTCTCACACTCAAATGTTCAAATTGAATATCGACAAGAATATGTGTTGTCCAAGGGAGAAGTTAAAGTTCGAGTTTCACTACGTTGGAGTACTCATGATTTCTCCGGCATGATCCAACCAAGTTCAAGTATTCAGCTACAGGAATCCTAGTAACTAAAGTAGTTCAGCTTTCATCCTTGTTAAATAACAGTTCCAATTATAATTTAGAGCTCAAAGTTCAGAGCTCAAGACAGTGTCTAAATCAACACATATTCATAATTCAATACTGTCTATCTTTTAATTTGTGGAGGTGGTGAAATCCATCAGCTTTGTGATAATGGAAGTTGTTGAGGTATGTTTCAAAAAGATCCAGGAAAATGATGACGGCAGATATAATATGTGGTAATAAGTGTGTGGTGCTGTTGAAAGCCCAAAACCAGTCTGCTACCTCTCTCGACCCACTCTCCAGTCCAGAGCGTTGGCTGGGGTCCTCAGGGGTTTGGAGGAATTTGAATGGAGAATGAGGGCAGTATACCAAGAGGTTGTTTAGGGTTATTTTTCACCTTGTTACACGTCTATTGTGGAAATTGTGGGTAAATCATTTTGACACAATCCGCTATCACTTAGTTAAAGGCTGAGTTAGAGATTTCAGGTTGGCGCCCTTAACTTTCTAGCCAATCGTGTTTTTATTTGCATATTCATAATGCTTGCCAGCTTACTAATTACTGTATGAAATATATGGCTAAGCTCAATTCGATATCCTTGATTTCGAAAATCACAACTTTGTAATAAAATTCCGGATCCGGAATTTTTGTTATACACAGTATCCTATGTTTAACTACTCAAAACAGTAAAAAGTAGTTGTAAAGTAGTGTAGTTGACTATTTTGTACATACATTACAATATCATACACATCCATACATACATACTACATACATACATACATACATACATACATACATACATACACACATCATACAGACATACACACATACATACATACAATACATACACAACATACATACATACATACCACATACACACACATACTGCACACTACCCCTACACATACATAGATATTTTCAAGTATTTTTATTACGACATTCCACAGTAATATAACAAAAGAGTTTAATTACATCAATATAGTACGCAATACAATAATCAAAACGAGGGAAAAAAGGGACGGCGACATTCTCAGCATTAACACGCACATCGGGCAATTAAGCATGCCATTAGTCAGAAAAAAAACAAAGCGGAGCGCCGTTTTTTCCAGACAATGTTGGAACCAATGGCTGCACTGACCCCAATGTTTTTGGCGATTGCCTTCCAAAACAACAACGTCTGTTTTGATAAACCCAATATCTTTAAACCAGATGTTACTCTTTTGGTGGACGGTACCAAGCTACAACAATTAAGACGTTGTCTTACATAATATGGGGGTGGCAACATTAAGAGTTTCATTGATAGGTGTAGTAAGTTTAAATTTGGTGTTGTACAGTGTTCACAAAGGCATCATATGGACAGATATTTCAATGATGAAGATTCATGGTTTGGCGATCACAAATGAAGAGATCTGGTTTATTTGATGAATGAATTGAAATTGTGCGTTGAGTGTCCAGAATGGTCACCTGTACTGGCTGGTCACTGAACACAAATCGACATGGGGGTGGTATCTAATTACCTACCTCATCTCTCCTGTGCCTCAACTATGCGGTCATGATGGGCAATGTGAATTTTTTTTTGAAATTGCATGCAGCCCTTTCCGATATGAGAAACAGTATCTTGAAGGGTTGGTTACAATAAATCGACAGTTTTGGGATACGTGTGGGTAGTCTACCTACGCAGGAGGGAGTTACACTCAAGAGTTGCAGACTAGATTTGAATATGAACCTGACAAGATCATCACTCAAAGAAAATTACACACATAGTTTGATGATATAGCACTGGTCCGCAACTAGTTCTACTAAAAACACGACCTTGCGATTTGAGATCATAAGTCTATTGATACGTTTTGATAAATGAACTTGTTTGAGGTGAGCAGATAAAGCCGAATGTGAACGATAAAACCAATTGAATACCATCCTGATCAGCAACTATGCGTACACGTTCATTATGACATAGGCTGCTTGAGTGCGTTGTCAGATTCTCGTGTATCAAGTTCGTTAAATTCCACCCAAATTGATTTAGGCCAGTTGACTTTGCCTCTTTTAATAATCCTTCCTTCTTCTTCATTCACTCATAGCTCCCAAACCAAAGCTGCGTCACCGTCATCGCCTTCATGAATTATAGGCCTTCCTCTTATTCCATATGCAGTTGGAAGGATGAACGAGCGCTATTCTTTGTCTGGGGGTCATCGGAATTTAAACACTGAATCAAAAGACAGTTTCTTAATAAATCAATGGATTTGGCTTTAAAACCTAAACCAAACCTCCTTTAACTGGAGGGAATAACAAAAGATCCCTATTGGATGATTTGTTAAATGCATCCATCACGAACAATTTCACAAGCCCATCCTCCATGCTCAAAAGTGGTCCTTTAAAGGAAAGTAAGATTGTAGAAATAGAAATTCACTTTGAATGGCCATATCATTAATGGCTTGCAATTTCGCAGTATTGCACAGCGCTTTGATTAATCTTTCCCAGCACTTCGTCGAATTCATAACAATGGTAGAGAGCTGAGAACCAAGCACCTTATCATCTAAACTGATGTCGTCACCAAATAGTAATCCTTTGTCCTTTTGCCTAATTTTGGGACGGGCAAGTTTTGTACATACCTACATGCATACATACATACATACATACATACATACATACATACATACATACATACATACATACATACATACATACATACATACATACATACATACATACACACATACATACACACATATACGCACACACCCATACATACATACATACATACATACATACATACACACACACGATTCCGAATTACTTCTCAAGTTGGACACTTACATTTTGATTCGGTAAGGACAGATTCAGTTAAATCAACCTGTGAATCAGGAATTACTGCCATGTTTACCATTCCAAGTTCTATGGCGCTTGAACCTAACGATATTCCGTCTTGATGTTCTGGTTGCTGTTGCCTTCTGAAAATGATTGAAATCATAATGGTGGTGATGATGATGACGATGATGATGACCATGATGACGATGATGATGATCTCGAGAAAACGAGAGTGGTCACTAAAACGGAAGCGGTCACTAAAGAGGTGACACGCTATGGCGACAACACCACGACCCCTCCCAACCTCCGAAACGCACACCATATAAGTGACTCTAAAACGTGGGGTGTTAATGTTGTTAGGAATGTTTATCAGTCCATTCCTTGATTCATTGATTATGATCCTTCACAAAACAGCTGTCATCTCGAAATCCCTTGCAAAACAAAGAAATGGGCTCTTACCAAGGATGAAGGTACCAGTAAGGACAGAGTTTTAATCACTCCGGTAAATGTACAGATATCAACATAAAAAGGTACGATATAAAAACTACTAAGGTAAGTCATTTATTTACTTTTAAATTGTTGATGCCGTTGTTGCGTTACATCATGAGTATTACTTCAAGTTTATACATTATTTCTCTAGCCTTTTGTACTTCCATATAGTTACATTTTTTATTCGTAATGTATAAATTGTTGTATTACTTTTTAATCTTGAACCTAATATTTTTCAACTTTAAATTTGAACCCTGGCCCTCAGGAAGAACAGATGGTAAGTGCGTTTCCATCTGATTGACTGTCTCAGAATCAATATGAAATAAAACAAACAAAAGAACTAACGAACGTAAGCTAACGTACCTAGCTTTTTGAATGTGTAAACAGGTGATAACACATAATATTGAGAAGAAACCAATTATGCCGACAAGACTTGCCGCAACGAGAATAAGTATTTGCCTTGATGACATCGGCCCGGGTACTACTGAAAAAAAATTAAACAATTTTGTGGTACAATATGTCTATTAATGACTTAATTCGTATAGAGGGCCGGAGCTTGTAGTATTTACGCGATTTTTGATAGTTCAATAATAAGCCCCGCCCATAAACTAGAAAACTAGAAAATAGTATACCCCATATTGGGGCAAGGAGTTCGCTACTCTCCGGAACTTTTTTTTGTGTGTGCGTGTGTGTGTGATTTTGGTATCGTTCAGACATTGTAACAATTAAACGAGCAGAGACAAAAATAACAAAATTACAGAACGACAATTATATACTAAAACAACATTTAGATGTTTTATTACAATATTCTAAAACGAAATTATAATACAATTAATAAAGGTGGGCACTTTTCAACAGCTGCACTATGAAAGAGAATATTCCGGCTCGATACTTGCATGCCGTATGCCATGGATTGTGTCCTGGCAAAATGCTTCACATAGTCCAAGATAAATGGAAAAACACCCGGAAATAAAAAAGCCATAGCTGATTTTTTAGGATAGTTTCCTATGTTATAGATAGCACACAAAATCAAAAGTCCCAAAGTTTCCCCCCTGTGCTAATTGAGGAATAAGGGGGGTGTTAAAGTTTGTACGGGGGGGGGGCAAATTGTAAATGTTACAATTGTGTTAAAATTTAATTTAAATTGAGAATACAATACAATTGCTGAAATAAAGATTAAAAAGGTATGGTTTGCTATATCTATGGTTTATGGTTAACTATATGGAAAATAACAGTTCAAGGCAAGAGGGATAAAGCCATCCGATGCTCGGTTCTTTTCTAAAAGGTGTTACAAGTGTTACCTCTCGTGTGTATAAACTGAAAATCATGTATTTAAACACCCAAGCCGCTGCAACTATAAGATCAATATTTAAAAGTTGTAGATGGAGGGAATGATTGTATTTCACCTCATATGGACCCGTAGAACAGGTACATATAATTTGCATTACTTGATAAATCGGATTGTTTTGAAAAATTTTACCCCACGCGTGACTTTGAAATTTGTTGGCGTATTTCTAAACCTAAAGGTCAAAAGTCAGGCAAATTATACCTTTCCTTAAAGGATAATTTGCCCGAGAGAGGCGAACGAAAAATGTGGAAATGGATTTTTTTAGCTACAAATCAAAGATTTAGTGGCATTCTGTAAGCACACCATGAAGGGCGAAAGATGGCGGGTCAGGCCGCATTTCAACCAAATATCACAGCATGGATGGGTTTTGTGAATAATTTCATGACACCAAGTAGAAAAAATAATCAGACCCCCCTTAGTGGTTGTGAAATGGACCACCCTTAAAAAATGGCCATATCCTTACTCGTACATTTGCGTGGAAAAAACAATGAAAATTGGCAAAATAGAAGGAAACCGTACTTAATAATTAAATAACAAATTTAAATTATGAATCATCTTTTGTTAAGCATGTAATTGGTGATTCTGCACATGTTTATGTACCCGCAGTGTTTCTAGAAGATGTATTTTTCTTAAGCCCTGAAACAGTGATTCACCAAGTAGCAAAATTAAGCAAAAATGTCAATATACCCATTTTTCAAGAAACCATTCCTTTAAAACTCAAATTCATTTTGCTTAAGTCCTTATTGCCTGAGCTGTAGTATGCCTTGGCTAAGTATAGATATGTTCAGATGTGTGGACGGTAGCTTCCATTTTAAGAGGGGGGGGTCTTAAAAATTTGAAATTTTTGAGCTAATTCAAATCTGAGTTAATCTCTGACTTAACAGCCAACAATGGCAAATGCACAAACCATATTGAAGTAATGTTAGATGTTTTTATCCATTGATATGGAAACAGAAAATCTATCTTCAGGGATGATTAGATAGTTTAACATAAATTCCTCTTCATCAGGTGCAACGAATTTGGTCAATGTTGAATGTGATTTGTTATGTAAGATACTTCTGTAACCCTCGTGTACCCGGGGCCATTTTTCTAATCAACAACACACATCAGATTTTCGTTATGAAACATCTGATTCCAAAGATTTTGCAACACAGGATAGCTTTAGTGTTTCTGCTCTCAATGTATAAATAAGTACAAACATTCTGTTTATGACGTCATTATGACCAATTAAAGCCAAGGCAAGTATTGAAAACACTGGATATATGGTGGAAAATTGATTTTACTGGCTCGAAAAAAAGATACATGGCCCTAAAACACTATAAGTCATTTGCCATCATTTAGAGCCCAAAAAACCACATATGAAAGTCTGATGTTCTTAACTTTTTGGTTGAAAAAATAGATTTTTTCCTATTTACAGTGTGTGTGTATGTCGTGTGGAAATTGACAGTTTTGCTACCATGGGATTTTTGTGATGGTCATTCTGACGTAATAATAGGCTTGTCTGTTGTTTTCAATGGAAAGAGGATGACAATAGCTATTCATTGGTAACCAAATCAAGTGTAGGTGTGGGATTACGATGGATACTGGGTTGTGTTGGTACCTCTCTGGGGGTGCCACCCGATCCATCACTGCGGAACCTATGCATAACTGTAAATTGACAAAACAACAAATCATTTGGCACCACAGAAAAAGTTTTTTTTTTGGTCGGGTACAAAGACAAAATCGAGAATAGGGTGTTTTAATGGCCTTGCACTTTATTTTTTATCATGGAAAGAGCATATCAAAAGAAGCAAAATATTCCATTAAAATATACATATGGCTTTAAACAGGTTTCAGTGAGACTATAGTAACCTAAGGTGCCAGAAAGTCAGAAGATTTTCACCTTTGGTAAAAATATAAAAAAGGGCACCAAAAAGAGTCATTTAGATTTGCACAGGAGTAGAATGAATATGATGCATTTATTATGTAATTGCAACTTGTTCCAAAAAAAAACATTAACAAGTTTCATCGAGAATTACGTTGAATGTTCGCAAGTTCGCTAGGGCTTTTTTTTGGAAATGGTCAAGTATGCATTATCTAAACTTCGCAGGCAATTACACCCATCAACTTATGGGAAAAGAACATTTGCTTACAAATTGAGTTAAATAGGTTCAGCCGTTGGGATAGTAGAAGCAAAATGTTGTACTAAATTGGCTATAGCGAACGTGTATGTTAATTAATGGGGTCGACAACATTTGGAGAACATTTTGTTCATAACATCAAAAGGAAACATTTCCTGGCCCTTAAATTTCAATGTGGAATGAGATCCAGTAAAGTAGGAGGACGAGGTTGTCTATCAGTTCACCCACCAATAAGCAATGAACTATAAATTTTCCCCTCCATTAAATATGTATTATTACATTTTATATTGGTAAAAACATAATATCGACATATAAGGCACTGAATTACTATGGGGGAGGGAATAGTAGTATTATTCAAATCAAACTGGAAATAATGAGTTGAAGAAAGGGATGATGACATTTAAGGAGGTTGATGTTAAGGGTTTGCTACCATTTACACCCAATTTGGTCGGACGGGATGGACCTATTTAAGAAATAAAGGGTATCGCAGTATCATTTATGGGCGAATTATGTGTCCGAGGTTGGAAAAAACTGATAAGGGCTCGGCCTGCGCATGCCCATTCTTTTAAAGTTTTTTCTGGCCGAGGAGGGATACCTTATGAGCCCATAAATGACAATGCAAACCCTTTATTTCTATTCTATAACCTAAAACTGCTTGATTTAATAAGAACATGCTTTGGCGACCCATTATTCAGAATAATGGGCAGCGAAGACTACAAATCAGAATGCTGCATTTAAATAATGGGCCAGCACAAGTAATAGAATATAGGACCAGGATGACACAAGCCCTATGACCCGTGTTTCCCTGTGCCTGCCATTAGGTGGGGAGGGAGGTCGTATAAAAAGGTCAACATAGCACAACAAAAAGTCACAAAGATTCAGATTGTTTTTTCTGCAAATTACTCAAAATCCCCAATTTTCTATAGTCACAATAATTGTTAAAAAAATGGCTGCATTTGATTAAGACCCACTATCCTTAACAACCATATTAGCACTGGGGCCAGAAAAATGTACTGTGCAATGCGATTAAATCCTCACTGAAACACAGGATATAGGCTAAAAAATAGAAAGGCATTAAGGTTAACAAATTCCATTTTCTGCCCATTGATGCCTTTTACCTAAACATTCCACACCATTTCAAACCATACAGCACCGAGACTGGGTCATCACGCGAACAAAATGTAAATTTGGGTCATCTGGAGCATTAGTTGGGTCATCAGTGCATAGATCGTATATGAATGTATGAACAAATTTAGCGAGGGTGCACCAGGGAGGGGGTCCCTAATACAGGGGGCCAAAATCCTTGCAGCGGATTGTTGTAAAAAGTAACCAAAGTGTAATCTTGTTATGGTATAGTTTGTACTAGCTACAACTTACGGAGATATAACACGAAGCTCTCAATTTGCCCAAAGGTCACCACCCAAGGTCAACTCTTCAGTATGTGTCGATTTATTTAAAAAGGTTTCAACTTGTTCACCTTTCCCACAGGGTTTGCAACAAAAGTAATTGGTTATCAGGCTTATGACAACGAACAAGGTCCAGGCGGGGGTCCATGCCATGTCGATTGATAAATGAAGTTTAGAATATTTAGGTGGGCAGCACGCAAACTATTTTTGTTGCGGCTCTGGAGGAAAATATGAAAAATTTGATCCTATTTTAAAGATTAAAGACTTTGACACTTGACGAATTCGTATATCTCCATAACACATACATGATAGGTATAAAAACCTACCTTTTTTAATCCTTGTTAACAAAATGGGCACTTTTGTTACCTTTTTACACCAATCCAAGATTTCATTTGTGACCCGGTATTACGGACTTATACCCCACTTCACACTTTTAGGAGGGCATCCTTGCTAAATTTGTTCATCAACCTTCAAAGAAAACAAAAAACAATGAGAAATGAACCTAGGCTATTCAACGGTCCCAGAATTGCTCCCGACTGATCCAACTTGTACGAACGAAATTGCAGGTGGGGCTAGCGACACGCTTGGGGCTTACATCACCGGTCCATGGGGACGGTCGAGTCTGATTCGAACCATGCACCTTTTGTATGCTATTCCTTTATTTTTTTCTTCACTTCCAGGGACCAAAAACAAAAGAGGGGCTTTAAGAAAAGTGTTCGCCAGTGATTATGTCTGTGGGCTACAATCAGGGCGGCCAGGTTTAGTTATTAATAATTCACAACAAAGAAAATGTACTTATACGAAACACATCCCTCTGAAGTCAAATTATGAAATATTTCTTTATTCCCTGCAATTTAGGATCTTTGAAAATAAATCCGAATCATGTTATGAATAGAGAGACAATAACAAATTAGGCGTGTAGTTGCTAAAGAATATACGAACACCAATGCAGTTTAAGTACCAAGAAGAACCATGTTTAATTGTGTAACAAAACACCCCTACTTAAAACTGGTATGTTTACCATCTTCTATCAAAAGCATTAATTGTATTTCTACTGAGGAACAGTTTAATGTGTTCAAATGTTTGATTTTCATGACTGGTGTAACGAAGTGCATGTATACTCACAATTGCACGTCAGGATTTTATTGTTTTGATAATTATTATGTACATTACAATAGGGATAATTTGCCCCCCCCCCCAACCACCAACATGTCTGTTGGGTTTCTTCCATATACATCATAGCCTTATGTGGACGGGGGTACATCATTAAAACCCATAGGGCACAATCAATCAACTGAATTATGTGTATTATATCATTTTAAAAAAAATGGGTTAAAAGTGATTTCTTTTTTTACCCCATGTGATTAAAATAGGAAAAACACCCCTATTAAAATGGTAATACATCCACACATTTTTAAAGAATTAGTATAGTTGAAATGTGCATCTCTAACGATACTATTCCAGTTTAACTAGCTTGAGTATTGGAGATATGGTGTTTTGAAATTGGTTGATGTATTTTTGAAGAAATCTTTTGTAAACATTTTTTTTGATATCTTTCCTTTTTGGCCTATTTGATGACCGTAATTCATGGACTTACTGGATGGAATATTCGAATACAAACAAAGTTGGTTGAGAAGCACATTCTTTTCAAAATAAATATTGGCCAGATTAATTGGAATCCTCTTTGTTGAAGTATATTTATATAACCTTGAATCTTTGGATATTTTGGTATAAGCATCTTTGTAAAATTGATTGAAAAAGGGCCTGATTGCTAGGGGTATAGCCCCTCTCATACGGGGGGGCCCATGGATTTTTTTACATTATCCCACTCTGAGTTGTTTGCACCAAAGTGTTTAAAATTGCAAATATAGTTAAAATGGTTGACCCTAATCTTTTCCTTTTATGGGAGCCTGCATGGTGCTTAAAAAATATAACACTATTAAAAAAATTATGAAATCTTGAGCTCCTAGCCTTCATTTTCTTTCTTGCCAACAATTTGAAATTTAAGGAAGTCAATGTAAAAAAATTTAGTAGGTAACATGTAGGTAAAACGGACGGCAGTTGGAGTTGGTAATGTGTGCGTGTAGGGGTTGTTTTACTACAGCATACTATTTAACAAACTAGTATACACAAGTGTAGTGGAATGAAAACCTAAAATAATGAAAAAATTAAGTATTTCAGGAAATTGTCATCCCGTCTCCCGCCACAAAACGACATCTACAGTGATGGCACCTCAAAATTTACACTAAACAGTGATTGCGGTTGTGACCGTACAGGAAATAAACAAAGATCATTATGTTTGTGTTTGAGGTCAAAATGTAAAGGACATGGTCCACAATATTACGCTGATAAATCGGATATATTACAGGGAAAGGTTCTGTCATGTTCTCAAATCGGAATTTTGATAGCACGTTATAGCAATTACAGAATCAGATATAAGTAGCCTTTGTCTTTCAAACAAGGATTGCAAGACAACAAATTTGCAGCCGTTATGTTAGCATAATCCATGCCAGTCACAAAAAAAAATACGCCAAACTACGAATTTTGATGATTTTTCGATGTTTCGGCCAGCAAATCGCATTGAGTGTCCCTTAATTAGAACACAATAACCAATGATTTAGTTCAACTGAATCATTTTAATTGTTTATACCCCTGTACTAAAACCTTTACCTTATCATCAATTAGCAAAAGGAGGATTTAAGAACTTTGATATGTTGCTCACTCCACAACATTAGAGTAATATCCTGAAAAACCAGCCATGGCTTATTTATTTCCGCCCTTTTGGTACACCAGATCCTAAATTGCCTTGACTAAATACCTTGTTTTGGTAATTCACGCAGTGAGTGGGTGATTTGAACTACTCGCCCCACCATGGCCACGACGCGATGTTCATCATATTGTGATGGGAAAAAAAATCGTTATTGTTGTCTCTATCGACTTCATATGGCGTGTGCAAATGGTTATTATTTCGAATAAACAAGCAAATCACAGGTGTAATATAAGAAGCTGATTCATTGTTGGATGAAGTTTTGAAAATGTTGAAGGGGCAAGGCAAATCACACTATCATTGCACGTGACACTTTGTGTAACTATTCCACGTTGTTTATAGGGTGGAAGAAATGGGCAAAGTCATTTTTCTCACGCAAAATATTTGAGCAATACAAATGTTAAAGCTCTATAAGAATGACAATAAAATACGGCCAATGTGTGTTTTATACAAATTTTTAAATTTGAAAGTGTTTTTGGAATACAATGTCGGATCTGGCAATTTATTTTAGGATTTGCAGTATTGCCGGATTTTGCAATCGGACTGAACTGAACATGCATGCTATACTCAACATATTTGATAGACATTTCTGATAAATTGGCTTTCTTACCGTTCATTATTACACCCTTTTCGGCCGACGTGTGTGTTATGCCTGATGAGTTCTGCATATCTTCAGTCGTATAAGACATAGTAGAGACTGCAGAAGCAAGAGATAATTGGTGAATATGAACAATAAAATAATTGTGTACAAACAAATGAACTTTAGAAGTATTTGCTAATTAAAGGACAACAATGATACATAAATAGAAAATGTAAAACGGGGGGTACCCTTTATTCAGAACACCCACTACTCAGAAGATCCACTATTCAGAAAACCCGTTACTCAGAAGGTCCGCTATTCAGAATTCTGAATAGTGGGATGGAATTCCTATAAAATGACCCATTATTCAGAAGACCCGCTACTCAGAAAACCCATTACTCAGAAGGCCCGTTATTCAGAAAATATCCAGACGTTTGTCAGAAAATATTCTGACTGACGGGTCTTCTGAATAACGGGCCGTTTTAACACATAAAACAGCCCACTAATCAGAATTCTGAATAGCGGCCTTCTGAGTAACGGGTTTTCTGAGTGACCAGAAGGACCCATTAATCAGAGAACCCGTCAGTCAGAACAAACATTCTGAGTAGCGGGTCTTTTAAATAAAATACAACAAAAAACCCACTATTCAGAAATCCCATTATTCAGAAGGCCCGCTATTCAGAAAATTCTGAATAGCGGCCTTCTGAGTAGTGGGTTTCTGAATAGTGGGTCTTCTGAGTAATAGGTCTTCTGAATAGCGACCTGCACCCATGTAAAACGTGCTATGACCACAAGGGACAACCCCGTAGGGCTTGTAGAAAAGGTGGTCCTTAAATAGATCTGCAATTGGACTGAACTGAACATGCATGTATTGATATCACTGATGAATTTTGTTTACTTACTGTTCGTTATTATTCTTTCGGGTGACACGTGTGTGCTGTGCCTGATGAGCGCTGCATATTTTCAGCCGTATAAGATATAGTAGAGACTGCAGAAGCAAGAGATAATTGGTGAATATGAACAAGGAAAATAATTTTCTACAAAAAATGAACTCTAAAGTATCTGCCAATTAAATTCAAGGAGTAACAGTGTACATATACATATTTGATAGACATCGCTGATAAATTGGTTTTCTTAATGTTCATTATTTTACCCATTTCGGGTGACGTGTGTGTTTGTGCCTGATGAGCTCTGCATATCTTCAGTCGGATAGGATAGAGTAGAGACTGCAGAAGCAAGAGATAATGGTAAATATGAACAATAAAATAACTTTGTACAAAAAATAGTGAACTCTAAAAGTATTTGCCAATTAAATTCAAGGACAACAATGATACATTCAATATAACACAGAAACTGTATAACGTGCTACGACCACCAATGGACAACCCCGTTGGGCTTGTAGAAAAGGTGGCCCTTAAATGGATCTGCGAATTGGACTGAACTGAACATGCATGTATAGATGGCTTACTGTATTTTGCGAAACGAAACGAAACAGAACTCCCATTGGATTACACGCTTTATTCCGTCATGCATGCATAACGTGCATAACGGAATAAAGCGTGTAATCCAATGGGAGTTCTGTTTCGTCTGTTTCTCTAAAATCTTTTGCCGTTAAATACGAATACGGTTGCATTGTTCTGGAGTCTCCCTTTAAAACGAGAGTTTCCGTAACCTGACAATCTGACATACTTTTTTCTGACATGAATTCGGAAACCCTTCACGGAATAAAGCACAGGTGTATTCCGTTAAGGTTTCCGAATCATAAGTGTGTCAGATGGGTCAGGTTACGGAAACTCCCCTACTGTATAAAGTTTGACCAGAAGATCTGGAGCCGGATTCACGAAAGGCACCTTAACATGTTTTAAACATTCCGTCTTTGACCAAGAATATGCGCCACCACCACCAACCAAGCAGAGTGTCAGAGCGGGGGCGGCTATGACTTTACTCTTTTTACATTTCTTTGCCAACATGTATACTGTATTTGGCAAAAATGACTACCCTTGACATCCTTTGAACAGCTTAGAACATCTCAGACCAGGTTTTGAGCTATTTCCTACGAATTTATGAAATTACCAGACTGCGTCAGCTACATTCGCGGGTTTTTGGATCAGGGGTAGCAGGAATTCAGAGTCGTGATCGTGGGTACCTGGACTCAAATTCGACACTCATGGACAGTAAGTTTCTCTTGGTCTCGGATAGTGACATCGAACAAGGGTTCATTTGTAAGAATCTCTTATTAAACTGTGTTAAAAATGTATTTATAACATTTTTGTGCTGTGCTGGTAAACAGGCCGTTCATTTGTACGGATTCGTCTTTTTTTTATAAACGTGTTTAAACATTATATGATAACATTTTGTGCTGTGCTGGTAAATTCCAGAGTGGTTCCGGCAACAAAGCCTACTGAACATCATCGCATCATATCTGGTCCGTTTCAAACAAGTTACAATACAACTTGTGTGGGTCATCCAATTAATACAGGGTTTAATTGGTTTTGGTTGTGATAAATTCGACCCTGGCACGAACTCATCTGAGCCATGGTTCTGTGAGGTATAAACATGGATGTACTTGCACTTCTTATGTATTTAATCATTAGACACTGGTCCCAAATGATTGATGAGTCACAATTGGTCATCAATGGCATCATTAGCGGCAAATCGATGCCAGTAACTTTTTGGTAATCATAAAGGGAAACAAAGCCACATAAACCTGGGCATGAAAAAACTTATAGAATTTACGTGTGTTCACAGCAGCCGCGCATCGTCCTCGCGAAAAAATTGTAACTACATGTTTGTAGACACCTTGGAAAAAAGATAATGACCACGCACGAAACAAGACCTGGATAGCTTTGTGGTGGTCATGGCGGGTGCTCTAGCTGGTGAATCCACACATGTCCCAGGGCTCGTACTCCAAACACCATGTGTTAATTGTCAACGAGGGGTTTTACATCTAGCAAATCACGCTCTTGTGACAAATGCGAACAGTGGGTCCATATTAAATGTTTTAACTTTTCACTGAAAGAGAAAGATACGAGAATTTAGTTTAAGGACAGGTTGAAGGAATTCATTTTTCTCTGCATAAATGTTGCAGGCAAATTTGCCTTTTTGTAACCAAGACTCAGAAGCTGGGATCGCAGGATTGGTTTCCATTTTCTGACGATGGTGAGTCAACAACACACTGAGGACTCGGCGACGCATTATCATTTTGACTGGTCGTCTACAACTTGACTGTTTCAAAAGAAAGGTTTTGATTGTTACATTTAATTAAATGCCCGAGTTTAATTCCAAAATTGGTTGAACTTAAAATTATCGCAGAAAATTCAAATGCCTGCAATCTTGGTGTGACTGAAAACATGGCTTCTGATGACTCTGTATGGAAATGATCTGAAAATGAAATTCCTAAAAAATCAGATGAGCGTAATGATCGTGGATTTAGAAGACCGGTGGGAGGTGGTGTGTGTGTGAGGGTGACGTGTGATTTAGCTATAATGTCAGAAGTGATCTTAGCCATGATGATTTTTTCTGGAGTATATTTGGGTGGATATTCTCCTTTGCAAATCAAAACCTATCTTGATAGGGATTTGTTATCGCCCTCCCGATCAAATAAATTTTTCGGTACTTTAGAAGACCTTTGTACAAATACTGATCGCTTTAATGACACGGAGGTATTAATTTCGGGGAATTTATGCCGATGCATTAAGTACAAATTTCAAACATAATATCATTAGGCAATGAGATGAGACCAATTTTGTCATATTTTTGATTTCACACAACTGGTGAAGAATCCAACATCTGTTACTTTAACTAGTAGCACTGCCATTGATTTGATTTTTTTTCAGACCCAAAGAAAATAGTCAATCTGGTGTGATTACAACGGTTTGAGTGATCATCTTATGATATAATTGCTAGTAGGAAATTGTTAGGGTCAGATTAATAGCACAAAGTATGAAAATTAGATAATAAAGAATTATTCTACAGAGCTCTTCACCAGTAAGCTGGAAGCTATCTGTTGGTCAAAAGTTCTGGAGGGTGATAATTGGAATGTGCCTGGAAGTATTCAAAGAGAATTGTTTTTTCTCTGATTATCGATGACATAGCGCCTCTGAAAGAGGGAAGGGTTAACAGAGATCCGACCTTGGTTTTTGAGTCAGACTGAGGATTTGATTCTGAAAAGGGACTAGGCACTTTCTGATTTCAGGAAAAGTAAAGATCAGTTTTTATTGTGGGAATACAAAACAAACGTAGAAATAAGGCTCGGGATGAATTAAGAAGAAAAGCCAAATCTCACATTATAGAGAACAAGGGGTGAAGAGAATGTGAAAAATCCTAAGCGTTTGTGGAGTACTTTGAAGGAACTTGATGCAGGTAAAACGGGTACCACTAAGTCCAGCAATATCGGTCTGATGGTAGGGATGAGGTGTGTTTCGAAAAAGGCGACGGGGCGGAGAGTTAATAATTTCTTTGTCACGGTGACTGTAATCTGGCAGCAAATCACTCTTGGCTCAAGCAGGATTATGGCATGGACTTGTGCGTGATTTTTACAATAGAAAGCAGGTAAAACCAATGTGTCAGCTAATTTTGTGAATGAAGACAGAGTCAAGGAATTCTGATGAAAATCAATACTAGTAAGTCTACAGGTCTCGATGAGCTGCCAGCTAAGTTTATTAAAAGGCTGCACCTGTGATCTTTAAGCCTCCTGCGCATATCATTAAATTTATCTAGTGAATCTGGCGAAATTCCTAGTTGATATGCAAGAACGCCAGAAGGGTGGTGCCTATTTTCAAGAAAAATAGTAAAAACTGAGGATGGTAACTATCGCACTTGGGTCTATTCTAGTTGATTTCCCAAAGTTCTTTGAAAAAGATCGTATTCGATCAGTTAGAATTGTTATCTAAGGAATGAGTCTCTCCTCTACGAACTTCAGTCGGGGTTCGTACTAGCTTTTCAACTGATACTTGTTTCATCCATGTATCTGACTATATTAGGCGGAAATGGGATAAGTAACACACGGCATGGTGTGTGGATTACAAAAAACATTCGACACAGTGGATCACAAAATCTTTGATTAAATTGAGGGCCTTGGTATGGCTGAAGATTCTATCAAGTGGTTTGACTCGTATTGCTGACTGGCAGAAGACAGGACGTTGACATAAATGGGGTCAATTATCCCTAGAGAAATTCAAGTGTGGTGGCCCAAGGCTCAATCTTGGGGCCTTTGCGTTCTTATCTATGTCAAAGGATATGGTTTCTGCAGTTGACTGTTAAACTGGTTCGTACGCTGATGACTCGGCTTGATGGTTTCGCATAGGGAAGTTTCTGTCAGTCAGGATCGACTCAGTCAGCGCTGGGCGGCGGTTAAGGAGGGGTGAACATATTTTATGAATCTTGAAAAAGAAAGTAATAAAAACAATTATAAATTTGGTCGATGAAACGGAAAAAATGTAACAAATCAGGAAGACGTTATTAAAATGCAGTTGGACTATTATAAAGGATTGTATAAAAATAAGACTCAAATATCTAAACAGATGTTTGAAATTTTATTAGATTTAAACCTTAATACATTAACACAGAAGATAGGATGAATGTGAGGTTTACTTTAATATGTGAAGTGAAAAAGGCCTCTCCAAACAATGATGAATAGTAAACGTCCTGGGATCGATGGTTAAACGGCAGAATTTTATAAATGTCATTGAAGGATAGTAGGACAATTGGTTTGTAAATTCATTTAATGAAGCATATGAAGCTGGCGAATATCAGCAAATCAAAAAGAGGATTATCATACTAATTTCATAAGGGAAAGGGGCTACCAAGACTTAATCTCGATAACTGGAGGACCCATCACGTAATAAACATAAGATACAAGCTTGCAGCGAAGACGCTCGCTTATAGATAAATAAAGTTTTACCAAACATTATCAATACAGATCAGAATGGCTTTTTAAGAAAACGTGGTGCAGCTTGAGTAGTCGTTTAATAGAAATGTTTGCGGATACACAGAACAAGAAAAGGTAGAAGGAGCTATATGTATGATTTTAGAAAAGCCTTGATACAATTAAAAGAATTTTATCTTTATGTTCTTGAGAGTTTTTTAAAATTTCGGAGTCAAATGAAAAAATGGATTAATACTATACTAAAAGGTACTGAAAGCTGTATCCTGCATATCGGTCACATGTCAAATTTTTCGCTCAAGAAGATGGTTTAAGACAAGTTGTAAGTTATTCCCCATAATGTGTATATTAGCGGCAGACATTTTGGTAGCAGATAAGACAAACAGAGATATCAGAGGCATTAGTTTACCCTTTGTAGATTATGGTGCAAATGAAGTCAAAATAAACAATTTGCTGACGACACGACTATCTTTGTGACGGAGAAAAAAATCAAATGAAATGTTTTTTTTCTATTAAAAATACTAGCAGTTTTACCGAAGGATCAGGCTTACATATCACAAATACAACACAGATGCGTTTGGATTGGTGCAAAGAAAGGAGTGCAAAAAGAACATAGGTGGTATCAATTGGACATTGAACCTGATAACAACATTAAAAATTTAGGTGTAATAGTTAATACGAAAATAAAAAAATGGAAGGAATGACGGAAACTGGGAACCAAAAATGGTCACAATTTGAAAAGTCGATTAGAGCTTGGACTATGAGAAAACGTATCAATGGTTGGCCAAAATTCTCGTGTAAAGAGCTCTAATGGCATAACAGTTTTCATATATAGGTTCACTTATAGATTTACCACAAGTGTTGTTAAAAAAGGTGATGGAATGTTTGTAAGTTCGTTGGGGAGGCTCAGACAAGGTTAAAAGAACAACTTTAATAACCGATTACGTTAATGGTGGTTTAAAGAGTATCACTTTAAATCATTTTTGGACTCATTAAAGCTAAATTGGTAAAAAAGATGTCGTCTTCGGATATCAGTACGTGGAAAAATATTCCTTTATATAATTTAACCAAACTCAGCTTGGTTTAAATATTTTAAATGTAATTGCAGTATGAGAGTATGAATGCACATGTAAGATCTATGATAACTGATAGCCTCGCGTTTTATGAAAATCTGATTAAGGTTTGGTTCACGACAAAGCGCCCACAAGTTAAAGAGATGTAGAATATTGGGGAGATCAAGTTATCTGGAGTAATGATTTGAATAAACAGGTAGTGGTAATACATTATATAATAAAATATGGATAAAAAATGGAAGTATGGTGATCTCAGTATGTTGCCAAAAACGGGGACGTCCGTCACTAGACGCAACCAAAAATATGGACACAACAGGGAAGTGTTGATTTACAATATATACTTAAAAAGGGCAATTATAAAAGTGTGCAAAAATGCTTAAAATATTCATTTACAATGATATTATTTTCTATGATGGAACTAGAGTGTTGACATGAATGAAATGTCCACTAAAAAACTTAGATAGAAAGCAATGAATCGACTAATCAACAAAACCAATCTGTCAAAGTGTGTGGGAAAATAAATTCGAAATACCAAATTCAATTGGATAAACATTTGGAAAAAATATATTGAGGCAGTGACAAGCAAACCTCGTCTCAAACATTGCATTAGAAGATATTAGTAATATTTATGCAACAAAGGTGTTTCTTCACAAAATAGGAAAAGTGGAAAACAATGTATGTGAAACGTGCAATAAGATGATATTTGAAACATTTTTCTTTGAATGTAAAAAATGGAGAAGGTCGACAGAAGTTGACCACATACTTCAACAAAGTATAATGTTGCCAACAATATTTTTAACACAACACGGATGTCCTTTTGGAATGATGCAGAGAAAGGAATACTGTATTAATAAGATAATAAGTATAGGTAAACTATCAATTAGTAGATATCTTATGGGAAAGATCCAGACGTGATGGTTTACTGAATTAAGTATTAGAAATATGATGTAAGTGTAGTATGTATATCAAATGTAAAAATGAGAAGAGAAACAAATAAACAGATAAAAAAAAAAAAAATGAGTGGTTGGAAGTGTAGTTTCAGATCTATACACTGTCATTTCGATTATGGTGGTTCCATTGGTATCCAACTTTAACAAATCGACCAAACAAAAACTCAGTTCACAAAACAAGATCATAAGGAACCTCTTAAAATGGTCCCCTAGGCTGCTATTGGTGCAGTGAATTGGCGTATTAAATTGGCTTCCTGTTTCTTAAGAGTCTCGCAAATACTGGTTAATCATTTTTTTCGTATTTTAAATGGTAAAAGCCCAGCATATCTTCGGGATCGTGTAAACAAAGGCTGTGGATGTCCATAACTACTCTACCAGGTCAGGGCCTATGGCCCTTCACAAAATTCGCAGGGGTACTCATGGGCAAACGACTTTTGCCTTTCAAGCTGTTGATATTTGGAACAAACTGCCTTCCGTAGTTCAGAATCAACAGCGCGCTGATTTATTTAAAGAGGAAGTCAAAAACCATTTACTGATTCAACTCAAAGTCAAAGAATCTGAACAAAGTATGTATGTAAGATTATGTTAAATTTTCTGGGCTGGTCCTAGTTAATCTTTTATTGCTTTTTGGTTCATGGTGTGCAATATTTTATATGTATTTTAATCTAACTTTCAAAATGCAGATATATGTTCATGTGTATAAGTGCAATCCTTTATGTAATCTTGTATTTACCACTGTAGGCGCAAGGACCACAATGGAAATAAGTATGCGTTTATGTATGCTTTTGTGTTTTTTAATCCTTGGTTTGACCGAAATAAAGTGAAATGAAATGAAATGAAAGAAAGAGATAAGAAAGAACTACAACGACCCACTTGACGTTTGAAAGATCTATCTGCCGCCCCATAATTGCAATTGTTATTCATATTCTCTCAAGTGGCCCTTCCGAGGATAATCCTATTCAGATTTTCTCGCTCGAGAAAATTCTCAGTTCGTGGTTGTTTCTTCATTGCGTAAAGATTCCGTGTCATCGGGAATCAGCGAATCAGCACGCGATGAATGCTGCGAAGTAAATACTGAAACATATGGCGGCTTCCATGAAAACCGATCAACACGCCCGGGGGGGGTTCTTGGATTTTGGTTGGGAACATGTTGTAATATGCAATATACTTTTACACATTTACGTGTTCGGAAATAGAGTTTTCAAAAAATTCTACAGTAATGATTGCTCGCCGGTCATCGATTGCGGCAGAGGGATTATGATCAAAGGGTCGCTGTTGAATCCCTTTTGTGCGGGTGGATGGATAAACAGATTAAAATCGGATTGTGGAAGTCGATGTGCTTCCTTCTCTCTCTTTCTTCCATGATTTGACACAGGTAAGGTAAGTCGCGATTTTAGAGTTTTTGAAGAAGCCAGAGGGTGTTAGGACATCGATCACGCAATCTTATGTCCGGCTTTTGTACTTGCTGACCAGATATAGCCCGGGAGATGGCATTCTTATTTTTCTTGCATGGCTTCTGAAAAACTGCTTTAAAATGTCTAGATATATTAAGAAAGTGATTGAATTTCATGATTGACATGGTAGACCGGTATGTTTTTTCAAAGTAAATGGTATTTGGACAGTAAATTTGAGGCAATTCACTTCACGGTGATCAATTTCATATCGATTTGCCCACACTCAGCTGTGCCAAATAAATCTCACACTTGCTTGCCAAATATACAGCATCTCGTGCTGGGAGTTTCGATGTGCTGTGAGTTTAGTGATTCCTAACAAAAAAAAAATATGGCCACCATATGTTACAATTTGGTCATTTGGTGATTTTTTGCGTGTACTTTCGTGTGATATGGTTATATTTCCTCTGTGAGAGTTTTAAATGTGAAAGAAACATGCTTAAGGTTGCCAATTTTCAATGTATAAGTGAGTTATTGGAGTGTAACCTGAAGGTATAACAATGCTGGTGAGTAGTCGCAAACAATTCACTTCTCCCCGCTTCTCTCTCTCTCTCTCTTTCGTTTATTGTTAATTTTACTCCCCATATCTTATTTTTCGTTGCGTATCTTTGGTACACATTTTTTAGTCTTCATAGTATCTTAATAGCATCTTGTGATAATGAATTTTGTCAGTGTTGGCCTGTTTGCATTTCGTATATCTTTTGTTCGGTTTCTTAATCGAAGGGTTTTTCCTTAGCTCCTTGTATACACAAAATGCATTACCAAATTGACAAAATTGACCATGGTATCCTCGTGAACACCGACAAAAAGCTTGAAAAATGTTCTCTTGGCTCTCGTACGCATTGTCCACCATTTAAACAGGGTTGGTCATCGCAATTGTACTTATCTGAAATTAAAAAAGAAATTTCAAACGAAAACGTTCATTGTTAGTGGTTTGTGCGTGTCTTAAAACATTTCTCCAAAGTTGTTACATTTTGGAACATTTGTTAAAATCATAAATAATATAAGTTTAAGTCTTCTAAGTCTTCAAGTTTTTCAAAAATAGCTAACGAGGTGCGCTTCAATTATGAGTTTGACCTTTCCCTGTGTACAAAAAAATAAACACAGGCGTGAAAATATTCTCATTACCGCCATCACATTTTAGACACCTTGCATTAGCGATGCATTTCTGTCATATCGAAAATTCAATCTGCTTAAGACACGGATTGGGCGACACATTTAGTTCCCATTAATGTTGTTAATGAAATTGGGCTTTTGATCCGAATATGCAATTACGATTCAAACAGAAAAGGGCTTCATAACAGAGTTCACATTTCTAAACAATATGCATTGCTACGAATATGGCTAGTTGCTCATAGGGGTTTGTATAGAATAAAAGTTCTCCATCGGATTTCAAAGCTCAAATTTGTCAGAAACTACAATTGTTTTATTTGGTTATAGATAATTGAAATAAGAGTGAATTGGCCTTTGAAAAGGACGAGTCACCACTGGCGAGTGCCAAATTGTGTAAAACGTTTTTCTATGGAGTGTGAACTGCGCACTATGATGAGATTGCGATTTATTCCGTATTGAAATACGTGTTTACACAATTTGGCACTCGACGACCCTCATATCATGCAGAAATTAAAGTCAATAGAGACCCCTACGTGACCTTTGACCCCAATCTATGTGCACCCCATAGGGGGCCTTGGATCAGTGGTTCTTCGGACATATGATGATCATAGCACCTATTATGTGGCAGAAGGAATTTATAGAGTTCCGACGAATCGACGCACATGACCTTTGACCTCAATCTGTGTACAAGCCCATAAGGACCTTGGGTCAGTGGTTCTTCTGACAAAATCTGGTGATCATAGTATTGCATTTCGGGCTGTGCAACTGGGGAGGAAGCATCAAAGGAGAACACTCGCTTATAAAGTCTATTTTCATTCAATCTTTAATCACAAAACATCTCATGTGCGCTCATGTACAGCGCCATAACCTT
Source organism: Ophioderma brevispina (assembly GCA_023653785.1). NCBI lineage: Eukaryota > Metazoa > Echinodermata > Ophiuroidea > Amphilepidida > Ophiodermatidae > Ophioderma > Ophioderma brevispina. Next base: position 138,120 of record JAMKCH010035713.1, read on the forward strand.
CCCATCTTCCTCCTCGCCAGCTGGAACCGCTCCAACCCCCAGGGGTACATATATGCCATCGCCAGACGGTGACGAGTGACCGTCGCATGGGGGGGGGCTGCGTGACTCCTTATGGCTAGACTTAGTCACATGGCGCAAAACACGTGACATTTGCAGTACGATGGTATTTTGTACTGTATGTCGGGAACGTATAACAATGTAATCTATGGTTGCCAGTTCCCGAGTTTAAAGTCTCTTTTACAAATATATTTTAATTTATATTTCAATTTGTGTTGTACAATACGTAGCACTTAAAAGTGCTGCGTATTGTACAACACAAATTGTCTTTTAGCGTATATAAACGCGTATTCGAAACTAAGGTCATCGAAGATTTGATTGACCTGAATCCGTGGTTACGTAACATGTCAATACTTTACTTACAAAGAGTTATCTATTGAAAAGAAATGCCATCTGCAGCTGTCTTTCCTATATTGACATAAACTGAAAGAGGGCAAAAGAGTTGCCACATGCTACTATGTTAATTAGTGCCACATGTAAGAAAACACCCCAGTACAAAAACAACTATTGACATAATATGTAACTGGTTATAAATGCTCGAACTTACAACAATACACTTCAAATAGGATAGGGAGGCTGAATACAAAGTGGAGGATGATGTCAAAAAATCAATTGGGGATCGTATTCGCGCGTATAGTAGTCCCTGCGTTCATACTGCGGCGTCCTGGAACGGGGGCAATAACTAGAACTGCTAAACTCAAAATGTTCCGCGGTGATTTTTACAGTCGAGTAACTCGACTGTGTTTTGTTTCTGTACGGTTTTTTCTTCTTTCTGTCAACATGCCAATATCTTAGACATGGAAAATTCCATATTGACCAAAACTGTTCACAAGGACAAGTACATACACACAATTGACATTACCAGATTGGTGTCAAAGGTCACGACAGGGTCACAGGGGTCAACAACGTTACCATGCAAAAAATCTAGAATTAGCTCAAATCTCAAAACTAATACTGTCATCTTATAGGACTTAACACTACAAAAAGTCAATTATGAATTATGGATGACGCATGATTTAGGGGTCATAGGTCAAAATACATCAAATTACGTTACACTTCAAATCATTACTCCTTCCACAGATTACATAGTATGATCAAGTGACTCATGTATGTGGTGTAGTTTGACATCCCCTACAAATGTTACTTTAATGAAATTTTGATCAAAGGTCATCTTAGATCATCTAAGGTCAAAGTCCTTTACTGTGTGTAAAATTTAAAACACGGTCAAATAGAAAAACTTTTAGCCCAACATGTAGGACTTGATGAAAGGTCAATAAAAGTCAATCATGACCCCATCACTTGACCCATTGTTTAGGGGTCAAAGGTCAAAATACTTCAAATGACGTTACACATCGAATCACTACTCCTACAGATTACATAGTATGATCACGTGACTCATGTATGTGGTGTAGTTTGACATCCCCTACAAAAATTATTTAATTAAATTTTCATCAAAGGTCATTTGGGGTCACAGGGGTCAAAAGTTCATTTTTACAAAATATGCTACTTCTCGTACAGATAACATATTGGCTGGTCACTTGGCTCATGCATATGAAGCAGCTTGAAACCCTTCATCAAAGTTATGCTCTGCATTGGGGGTCAAATGTCATTAAGGGGAATTCCGGTCTTAATGTGAAAAATCTTCAATAAATCATATCTGCTATATGCAACGTTGCATGGTTACGTGACTCATGCATATGAAGCAGCTTGAGACCATTCAGCAAAGTTGTGCTCGGCATGGGGTCAAAGATCATTAATGGGGTTCTTCCGGTCTTAATGTGAAAAATCTTCAAAAAATCATATCTGCTATATGCAACGTTGCATGGTTATGTGACTCGTGTATATGAATTAGCTTGAGAACCTTCACCAAAGTTGTGCTCGGCATGAGGTTAAATGAGGGTGACTTCTGGTCCGAGTACTCTCGACTGTGTTCAGATCTGTCTACAGATCTAGTTGGTTCTCCGTCGCTAGAGGCCAAATACAGAAAATGTTCTGCGGATTTGTGTCATGTTTTCGATAATCTTTTAGATACATGCAATTTCACCTGCATTGAAATTGGGTCAGGTGGTGTACCTATCAGATGCCGTCAAAGGATCTCGAATATAGTTTTCTTATTATCGTCATCTTGAGCTATTAACTCTACCATAAAAAGTGTTCGCGTAGACCAACCATCTCCAGATTTAGCATGTTATGCTATTCATGTCTCTTGCAATATATGTGTATATTTTGTTTTCTTTCTTACAGCCCTGCTACGTATCAGGGTCAGATCCTATGGGGTCAGATCGTATGACCCCGATTCAAGACTGACTGAGCATTCTTGCGCAATCTTTGCGTTTTGCATTTTCGAGTGGTTGTTATATTCCTGTCAGTATTCCTGTCAGTATTGTCGATGGTGTAAATTCATTTGGAGAGGATGTGCTGAGATCAAAACTAAACAGCCGTAATTGCTCAAGTTTGTTCAACTGAATAGATTCTTTAACCTGTTTTACAGGAACCTTTTTGTATCTAATACATAAAGGCTTCATACCAGAATCAATTGAATAGATTGTCGTTCAGTCTGAGACACGTACATGCTATCGATTCCTTTGTTTGGAGTCAATCAAAGAACGGATTAAGTCTTATGAACATTGAGGCGGGCGCGGGTGAACCTCTTACCGTTGAGGAGGATTAGGCCACGTAAATATTGTAGTTCGTTCCGAGTGGGTAGACGTTTCATATAGATTCTTATCTATTTATTCCGTCAAGCACTACTGCACATTATCATAATACAGCGCATGACGGAATGTAATACACAATGTACCTCATTTGCATCTTTGGGACTTCTATACGAAACGTTTACCTACGAGGGACCAAAACTCCTAGTACTAAGACAAATGATTCGACCAAGACGTTATGCATTATTTCTGGAACAAGACAAATAAATGTAAACGCATCAGATGTTCTAATATTCCTTAATGACGTAAAAACACTTTGATGAATAATAATTACTTATTCGTATCATTTTCTTTTCTTATGTTGAACGCTTCAGAGTTTTTTCAATTTTGGTGTTTGGAATTTATTCAGTGCATTTACCTAGCATTTTTGTTCGTGAGAAAAGGGACTTTTTTTAATTATGGTATCCTCACATTGAATTTCTATTGTATTGATTGGTAAAGTATACAACCTCTCAGAACGAATGGAATCGTCGACACGCCCCAAGGAACTGACAGGAATAAAAAAATCTTACTTTTTGCTTACTTAAGATAAGAGTTTATTATAAAAGCAATTTTGCCATATCAATCTCAGGAATACTACTGCATATGATCACAAAGGGGTTTATAAAAACTATGTAGGCTTATTTGATTGCTCCATTTATATTTGCTTACCATATATTATTTTCATTCCTCTAGGGGATCTGCCTACATTCACAGGCATACGAATTTCTTGTTGACTTCGATTTCCATCCTTTGTTCCACGCCACAAATTCCCATCACTTGTAACCCAATATAAAGTATCGCCGTATATAGTTATTCCTGTACAGGGAAATTCTGTTTGGTACAACTGCACAACATCAGTCATACTTTGTAAATCCTTAGTCATGGAAACATGAGTTCGAGTACAGAAATAGAGTCGCTCAGCTTTGATACACCAAATTAAGAAAACCACACAAAATTAAATTAAATGAGATACATTTGTTACGTTTTGATTAAATAAGCCGGTGCTCCAATGTTTACACTAAATATTAAAATCCTAAACAACTATTAAAGCTGTAATGGACGCTTAAAAACTTGATCTTCACGCAAAATTGTTCGGTTCAAAGTCGAACCAGTGATTAATTAAAAGACTTGCGATATTGTGTACTATTAAAATGGCCATGACAATGTCGTTTTAACTGACAGCCGGGACTCCAACAGTTAAAAACACTTTTTTTACAGTTATTTGCACGCACTTAAAACAACTCTTTATATATAACCTGACGAATAAAAAAATAGACTATAGCTCAGTTGCGTTTTACGTGGACTAACCTATAGGATCGAGTTCCATCGCCGCTAGTCTTACTTTTCCGCTGAGTAGAGTAAATGTGGGATTAGTTTGGTTCAGAGTGAAGCCTTCTACATGACCTTTATTATCATCCAACCAGAAAATTGTCCTGAATTGAATAAGTAGAAATAGATGATCTAACAAACTACATGGTAACATTGGTGACATTATTTACAAAAAAAATACAGTGTTCCCCGGAACGCATGTGTCGTCTTAAAGCTCCCAGGAAATGCAAATAGAATTGACGTGGTTTGTGTCAAGTCTACAAGGAGGGACAGAAAGCATTCAATATTTGGGTTGGTGATGACATCATTATAGTGAAACTATTGATTTCTCAGAGAGTAATTGAAAATTCCAGGTGACTGGTGTGAATCTATTCATGACACTGACTGAAAATCAATAGTTTCACTAATGATGTCACTTAACTGGTAGTGTATTCTTTTTTATGGCCCTGTTTATTGGAATGGAATGTCCCATAAAGATTTGGAATAGGTCTATAATCTCATTTCCTGGGACCTTTAAGGGAGCACAGTACAAAATCCCTCCGCCGCGAAAAGTGCAACACCGCTATAGTTCCTATAAAACCTAGAGTTTGAGCATAATTTGTGTAGTTTTGTGGCGGGTATTTGTCCTTGAGATTTGCTTTTGGTGTCATTCATGTGCGTATTCATCATTATTTAACTTATATTTAAAATATGGATGAGAAAGCGTCTTGGCGGTATGATACGGCGACTAGTTAAGACCTCTACTGCAGATATTCGCGGCCGTGTCAAAGCAGGCGAGGGGGCGGAGGGGGCGCGCGCCCCCGGAAATTCTGCAAAATCTTGCCAAATCAGTCCACTTTGGACAAGTTTCAGCCTTCAGCCCACCGGCAATTTTGACGTTTTTCAAATCATGGATCCGCCCCTGCAAAGAGAGTCTTACGATGATACGCAACCTTTTGCCAAGAACTCGCATAATATGATCTGATATTTTGCTTGGGCTTGCGTATGCAGAAGAGAAAACTCCAGGTGCTGGGAAAAGGGGCACTATTAACATCAATAAGTTTGCGCACAGGGTTTGCAGACTGATGTTGGGTGGCAATGCACATGTCATTAAGCACTCGCGTGCCTTTAACCCCAGGCTAAGAAATGTCGATGTGCCGCAAGATGGGAGTTCTCTCTTCAGGCAAACGTTGAGCGATGCTTTCGTGCTTTTTCATAATTCACCAAAGGTGTTCGCATATCCTGTAGATAATGCATAAATTCATGGCATTCTCATAATTTCTTTCTCATCATTGGTTATCAGAAATTGATAAATTTCAAATTTGTGTTTGAGCACATCTAATTATCATTGTTAAAAGAGGGGCTTGTTTGGAGGTTCTCTTTACAAATCAAACATTATTTGGCACTCTTTCATCAATTGGGTTGCTTAACCCCAAATAAAATGTTCGATTAGTAAAGGTCAAGTCTCTTCTTGCGTCAGAGACTTGTTGGGCATGTGTTTACTCTTTACAAATCTTACATTTTATTCATGCTTGCAATTTCATCATTTTGTTTATTAAATGTTTACAGAAGTAAAGACTTATGCTAAACAAGTATTAATTTAATAAATTACTCTTATTAGATTTCACAGGTACATTCAAGTCACCTGGAATATGCAAGATGAAAATCGTCATCTCCAAAGTCGGCACATGTAATAATTTGTTATTGTTAACACTAATAGATACAAGCATTTACTAACAAAGGCAATAGTCAGGTACGTAAATCTCTCCCTCAGTGATATGAGGTATAGTTGCTGAAGACGCTCACAATACTGAAGTTCACCCCTGGGTGCTGGAATGCAACCACGGGCCAGCCGTTTTTGATTTTTTCCCAAAGAATTAATGTAACCAGTTTGATATATGGTAACCAAGAAGGAACGCCGTATTCAAGAATTGGACGACACAGTGTAGTGTAAAGTCTGACAAGAATGTTTGGATCATTGCAGAGGACCAGCCGCCTAATAAAACCAAGGAACCTAGAGGCACGATACTCATTTTTAATATGATCACCCCATTTTAAATTAGATGTGATGATGAGACCTAAGTACTTGTGATTGTGAACAATAATACCCAGATGTGAATTGAGAATTTTATAAGTGGGATCCAAGCGCCCAGCACAATTTCTTCTAGATAACCTCATGACTTTACACTTGTCAGGGTTAAGCGACATGTTGTTGGATTGACATCATTGAACAATATTATTGAGATCATTTTGAATGATGTTGACATCATCGACTGAACGAAGGGGTCTGTAAAGAAGGGTGTCATCAGCATACTGCGGGAGAGGAGATTGAACGTAATTTGGCATATCTAATACAAAAAAGTTGAACAAAAGAGGACCGAGCACAGAGCCCTGAGGGACCCCAGATTTAACGGCAACCCACCCCGAAGAGGCACCACGAAAATGCACGCACTGAAACCGGTCTAAAAGAAAGGATGAAATCCAATGCCAAAGTGGACCGCAGATACCATATTGGTGAAGTTTAGACAGAAGAATTGGGTGACTAACTTTAACAAATGCCTTGCTCCAGTCCAGAAAGATGACATCAACATCAGGTGGGGATCGTTCATCAAGGATTTGAGCCCAGTGGTGGTAAACGTTTGCCAAGAAAGTTGTATATACATGAGCGGCCAGATATAAAAACCATGCTGTTGAGGAGATATAAGCCCGTGGGTATACATGTAATCAACAATGTTTCTTGTAACAACACGCTCAAGCAGTTTACCTACAACTGAGCACAAAGATATTGGTCCGTAATTGTTTATGCTACAAACATCACCAGATTTGTGTATGGACACAACATTGGCCATTTCCAGTCATTTGGAATTGCACCTTCTTTGTGAGAAATGTTAAACAATAAGGCAAGTGGCAAAGCAACTCGAGCAGCAGTATGCTTCAACATAGTAGAGGTGATGCCATCAGGACCTTGTGCCTTCCCCGGTTTCAAAGATTTAATCAATTTAAAAACCTCACTAGTGTTGGTGGAAACACACATCAAAGAAGGAAAATCATGATTACCATTACACCAAGTGTCTAAACACTCCCCATCATCAGAAGTAGTGAAATTGGAAGAAAACAAATTATTGAATGAATTTGCGATGACAGCGGGGTCAGTAATAATCGAATCATTAATTTTAAACGAGGTAGCAGTAGGTTTAGCTTTGGAAGCACGGACAAAGGCCCAAAACTTTTTGCCATGATTTGAATTGTCTGCTGCGATATCAATGAGATAGGAGTGATATTCTTTTTTGGGGAGTGTTTTCAAGCGATTCCTGCATTTCTTTGATTGATCCATTTATCACCATTATCGAGAGCCTTGCGGCTGGCCCTATAAAGCTTTTGTTTTCTCTCAGCAAGTTTCATCTGTAATCCAAGGCTTTTTGAATTGTCTTTTAGATCTCCTCCTTGGAATAAACTTGTGGACGTATTCAAGATACCTATCTTTGAAAGCATGCCAAGCATAATTGATGTTTTTTCACTAAGAAGCTCATGCCAGTTGGTTGAGTTGAGCTCTCTGTGGCGTACCGACCGGGGGAGTTGCCCCCTCTGGCTCGAAAACGCAGGACGATATGGACCAAAATATGCATTTTATCCCTCTTTTTCATGGCAATTTCAGACCCATTTTCAGCCTAAATTTGGGCAAAATTAAAGTAAATTCAGCAATTTTTCGCTGAAATTTCAATCACACCAGGACGACTTACAAGTTTGCCCCCTTTGGCGTGACAACTTGGAAATTTTGCCCCCTCTGGATCGACTGCCTCGGTACGCCACTGTCAGTGAAGACCTTCAATGTCAGCCTTGGAATACAGAAGAAATGAGCCAGAAGGAAGCAGTTGCTTTGGGCTTTGAGTTTAAAAGATATACCTGAATGATCACTACCAGAAATTCCACAATGGGGATTAACCTCAAAGATGGTACTAGAGTTGTTTGTATACAACTGATCTATTAGGGTACCATCAAGCGTACTGTCAGAATACCTGCGTGTTATAAAAGTCACAAGCTGCGACATATTCAAAGAGTAGAGCGTGTCTGTGAGAGTTTTATAGAATCTAGCATCCCCTTCTGGGTAAGTTCCAGATCCAGGTTTAAAGTGAGGTGAATTAACATTAAAATGGCATGAAAGCATGCCAAGCATCATTGATTTTTTATAATACTTTATTTAGATGATATGACATTGCCTAACTAAAAAAAACCAAATAATTTTCCATTCAACCTGATACCCAAGTCACCACAGCTTCGAGCATTACATGGGCTCTGCCATTGCATACGAACTCACAAGAGACGGGGACCATCGCTTATTATTCCAATGGTGGCTTAATCCCGCCTACTTTTCATCAATTACCATTGTCGTATCCCATGCAGCGCGTTGAATCAGTTATTTGGACTGGCGTTTTGATTTGGTAAATTTCTGAACAAATATTGATCGCGGGGGGATTAAACTTGAACTGTAAGGACATTAGGAGTCACATTTTATGTAACTTAGCGTTTTCAGTCAATAAGTCATTGAATTACGTTTTATGATTGAAAAATAGGAGGTAATTTCTACAAAAATCGATAAATCAAAGAATAAATTATGCAAATTTCTACCAAGAGCGATGGATTTGCAAATGAGAGGTACGTCTTTTGAATTGACTACAAAGTGCAAGAAGTCACATGTTGAAAAATATGCAAATTTTATGTTAATCAGCCTATTGTTTTAAAACGGTAAGTGTACAAACTTTAAAAAAAATATAATACTTAAAATTCAGTGGCGTAGCCAGCTTTTTTTCAGGGGTAAAAGGGGGGGGGGCACATATATTTTCAGGGGGCAAGCATATATTAAAATTGGTTAGTTTAGTATAGTATATAGCCTATGTAAATCACTAATTTTTCAGGGGGAAAGAGGGGGGGGGCAAGCTTCCCCACAGGGGGGTAGCTGCCCCCTGTTCCCCCTCTGGGTACGCCAATGCTCAACTTTCCGGTTCAGTGCGTTTTGGCTTCAGATTTGTGCCCCTAAAGGGTTCGAAAGAGACTGATCATTCAAGTAGTGTGGCGATATACACCCTATATATCATAAATAACTCACACTGAAAGAATCATTCCATAAAAAAAGTGGTAAGAAAAATTTTATTCCATCTTTATGAGCAGCAGTGTAATCAATCTGTTATTTCGAACATTCGAACTCAATTCATGTTATGAAATTAATCTTACCTTTTTTGAGGGTATATGGCGATGTCAATCGGGCCATTGTCGGATGCAAAGTCCTGTGTCGTGGAAGCAATGATTTTCCCTATCCCACTGCCATTCAAAAAAGCTGTCATGACAGTGTCTGCTAGCTTAGTTTCTGTCCAGTACACTTTACGGGACCAAATATCCAATGCTAGGCCACGGAGTCCTATGGTTAAGAAATGATGCATTAATCTGTACGAACCAACATAGCAAGCAATAACTAGAAGTAGGCCATAGGCCACTGGTACACAGCCGATAGTCAATATGACCCATGACCTTTGACCCCATGTCGAGCACAATTTTGGTGAAGGATCTGAAGCTGCTCTAACAGGCTTTACCTGTCTTCTATTGGCTGAGATATAGCCAATTTAGTCTTATTTTTAGCATTTTGGGGCAAAATTGACCCGTTGACCCCTTTAATGAATTTGACCCCGATATAAAAAAATCTCATGTACATCGGCAAAATGCAGTTTTCCAATTCAAAAGAAAGAAAATTCTGCTCTGCTTAGTTCTGGAGATAAAAAATCTGAAATTATTTAGTTCAAAACCGTAATTGACCTGTAAATGACCTTTGACCCCCAAAATAAAAATACCTTGCATACATCGGTTAACATGCATATCTGAAGGTTATGTCACTCTGCTATGTTTACATTTTGAGATAAAAAATTTGAATGTTTTAAATATTTTTGGTTTTGACCGGAAGTGACCCCTTAATGACCT